>CAUYLG010036577.1:0-45149 GCA_963573385.1 Cacajao melanocephalus | reverse complement strand
GTTAGAACATGTTCTTTTAGCTCAGAGAAGTTTCTTATTACCCACCTTCTGAAGCCTGTTTCTGTCAATTCATCAGACTCATTCTCCATCCAGCCTTGTTCCCTTGCTGGTGAGGAGTTGTGATCCCTTGGAGGAGGAGAGGCGTTCTGGTTTTGGGTGTTTTCTTCCTTTTTGCACTGGTTTCTTCCCATCTTTGTGGATTTATTTACCTGTGGTCTTTGTAGTTGGTAACTTTCAGATGGCATCTCTGAGTGGACGTCCTGTTTGTTGATGATGAAGTTATTTCTTTTTGTTTCTTAGTTTTCCTTCTAACAGTCAGGCCTCTCTGCTGTATGACTGCTGAGGTCCACTCCAGACCCTGCTTGCCTGGGGCTCACCTGCAGCAGCCTCTGCACTCTTGCTGGGAGCTGCCATTTAGAGCTGCTCCTACTTATCCATCTTGAATCTTCTCCCTGCAGGTTTCTTTAGAATCTCTGTTATGATTGATAGATAAAGCAAATAACTGATTTTTAGGTATTTCGCAGTATTCGTTGCTAAATATTGCCAAATATTCAGTTTCTGCTATGAAGATCAAGGCAAGCTCAGTAGTTTTGCCACATTTAGGGCAGATTTCAATTAGCACTCACCCTTTTCTGAGAACTTCCCCTCCTATGCATGTCAGTGTTTGCTCTGAGGAACCTCACCTTTATATTGGTATTGCTAGAAATTGGCCTTCTATGGGCACTTGGCAATCTGTTCTCAATGACTATGGCTAAAATAAGTCTGATTCCTCAAAATTCATCTTCTCAGAGTCAATTTTCTAAATGATTCCTTCAACTTTGGTAAAATCAATATTCTAAATTTACCAACTTACAGATTTATCAAAATTATCCTATTAAATATTTATGTTGCAGACTGAATATATGAAAATCTTAGTCCCTTTGTATGTAATATTGATTCTCGGTCTCCTCATGTTATCTTTCTCTATACTACACCACATTCATATCTGGAAGCAGAGAGCTGAGGTAAAAACAAAGAGTTCCCCCAAAAGTGTATTAAGAGAACAACAAAACTAAAACTAAAACTTCGCAGAAACCTCAAGTAACCCATTGAATGACTGTATTCATTAATAGGAATTATTGTATACCTTATAATTAATATGAGTTACAGAAAATGTTACAAATAACTAAAAGTCACTAGTAAATGAATTGAATTGACTGGTGACAATTCGAGTTTTATGAATTGGGTCTGGCTAATGGGTTTTGTTACATTAGCTTGATTTGAGAGTGGCTGAACTCTCTAATCTGAACCCTCCATTATGTATTTCTGCCTTCTGCTTCTCCTTCAGGTAAGGATCACATCATCCTGAGTGGCAAAAATCTCTGAGTTGGGAAAGTTCATTGAATTAAACAAAGATCAATTGCAGTGTCACGTACCAGTCATGCAATTTGTTTTATGATATAAACCAAAGCTCAGACAACTCTGCTCCTTTTAGAATATTTTCCAATTCTTGAAGAAGTTAGTAAACTCCTAAGAAGATAATTTTGGACACTAGAATATCCAAAATTTTTATGATTAACTTTGAGAAATATTCTGTATTTTTTATTTTTAGGTATTATGGAAATATAATTGAAAAAATAAATATTTCATATTTTAGGATATTTTTAAGATTATAACTTTTCACATGTCATATTTGCATCTCTCTTAAGTTTTCTTCATGTTCTTTACTATGTTTTCTTAAATGCAATTTGTTCTTTTTCTAAGTAATGTACAGACAAAAATACATGTTCATATTTTGAACTTAAGGCATGCATTACTGTTTAATGAAAAGGTAAAAATCATCCCCCCAAAAAGACAATAGTTGTTTAAATATTAGTTGGCAAATTTGCTATGCAAAATATTAGTTGGCTAATATAGTCTCAAATGGGTAGTTTTTGTCATTTGGATTACAACATTTAAGACCATTTGAAAGGCTGTTTTACATTTATTACTGTTAACCTTTCAGTATTTATTATCTCTGTATTTGATAAGTTAACTTTATGAAGGAAAATATTTTTTTTTAATTGTATTTTGCATTGTAGGGGACTTTTGTCTCCCAATGCCAATGAACTTCACAAAAAACATGCTTCTTGATTTCTCATGTTAATCATAAAGAAAGAAGTTATGTTATTGCCTGACGTTTGCTCTCAAGTACTACATTATCTGAAGTAGTAATGAGCAAATATTCTAATACCAAAGCCCTTCTGTCATCATTGACAAATTGAATTTAAGGAATAATAAAAATATTTCATATCTCTCTTGCTTAATAGGATGGCTAGTAGCCAAATGTGGCTACTAAACCCTTGAAATGGGGTTAGAACATACATTTAAACTTTATGCAGTTAAAATCTAATTTTAAATAGCTGTGTATGGCTGGTGGCTACCCTGTTGAATACTTCAATCTTAAACTATTCTCTGACCAACATCCATATACCAGATGCATAGGTATGGATATAGATAAATATAGATGTAATAATTAGACCAGGGAAAAGGGAGTACTGGCTAAATATAAAACTTAATATATAAAAGAGAGAGAGATTTAACGTTAATTTATGGATTAAACAAGAAGATAACAATACCTAAGCAGGAGGAGAAAAAAATGTCATGAGAGTAGTAAACATTTAATGTAAATATTAAATGCAATTTTAAGAAGAGTTACTGGAATGGAAAAAATGCAAATGTAACTTAATCAATATTGTAAAATATATTTTAAACATCATAAGAACAATATCTTGCATCAACAGTTATTTATTTACTAATTTATATGTATGTATTAATAGTGTACTTATATCATTTATGCTTAAATATAAACATAGTTAAAATATGAACTCGTATTATACAAACACTGATATTGTTACATTTTGGAAGATTGTTCTTTGGGCTCATTTTAATTCAAATCCTTCCAGTAAAAGATCTTAGGACTTCAAAGAAAAAAAGACATGAAAATTATAATTCTAAAATTTGTAGAGGTATATATGCATTTTATGCCAATGAAATAATTTTAGAAATATGAAAAAATATAAATTTCAGGCACAATAATCTTTCCTAAGAATGTAAGAATAAATAAATCCCATCATTGGATTCAAAAACTCACTGTGGAATACTATACAGCCATAAAAAGAGTGAGACCATGTCAGATATGAATAGAACTAGAGGCCATTATCCTTAGCAAAATAACACAAGAACAGAAAACCAAATACTGCATGTTATCACTCATAAGTGGGAGCTAAATGTTGAGAACACTTGGTCACAAAGAGGGGAACAGCATACACTGGGGCCTTTCTGAGAGTGGAGGATGGGAGGAGGGAGAGGATCAGAAAAATAACTAATGGCTACTAGGCTTAATACCTGGGTGATGAAATAATCTGAACAAACCCCCATGACACAAGTTTTCCTGTATAACACACCTACACATGCATCCCTGAACTTAAAAGTTAAAAAAAATAACCCTCATAGTCTAGTCAAGGAAATACGTGTGTAAATAATAAATTTACCAATGTAAAATTGTGAGTGAGATTATAAAGCAATATGTAGTTTTAACTAGTAGTAAAAATGAGGGAGGATTTGTATATTTTATGCATGAGATATGGGAATGGTTTACAGAGAAGAAGGTGTCCAGGTAATTAGGATTAGAAAAGAAATTCTAGGCAGAAGTTCCAAAATGAAAACAATCAAAAAGGTAAAGAAATAATAATAATTAAAAAAACCATAGTTAATGGAGCTTATGAGCTGGAGCTGGAGAGAATATTGTTGACAAAACGGGAGTAGTATGTTTCTCTAAATTTTTAAGCATTTAAAAATAGTAGTATATTTCTCTAAATTTTTAAATGTTTAAAATTTTTAAT
The DNA here is from genome assembly GCA_963573385.1 of Cacajao melanocephalus. Taxonomy (NCBI): domain Eukaryota; kingdom Metazoa; phylum Chordata; class Mammalia; order Primates; family Pitheciidae; genus Cacajao; species Cacajao melanocephalus. Next base: position 41,286 of record CAUYLG010036577.1, on the reverse strand, counting down.
TAATTTTTAAATGTTTAACATTTTTAATTAATTTAAACATTTAAAAATTTAGAGAATATACAGCAAATTGTTAACAGTGATTATCTCTTCAGTATTAAAAGAGGGAGTCCTACTATGTATTGTTTGAACACTTACAATTCATTATGCTTTCAGCTAATATTTATTAAGCACATAAAATGTGCCAAGTCATCTATGTGTCAGGAAGCCTAGGAAACAAACATATATTTAAACAATAGTGCTACAAATTGTAAAAATAATTTAGATAAGTATACCTTATTTTTCAGTTCTCATATGTCAGAACTCAGATGTATGTAGTAAGAGAACTTGAAGGCTTTATTACGGTGAAAATTGTACAACACTGGTATTTTAAATTACCTTTTAAATAAGAAATATCCATAATCAAGAGTAAATATACAAACTGGTCTGACTCTTCTACTGAATATTGACCATTTTAAACCTCAATATCCTCAGCATTTAAATTCTGTCTTTTTAGAGTACCATGTAAAAGACATTCTCCTATCATTATCTAATAGCCCAAACAATTTTACTGTTGTTCATTTTGAGTTTTAGGCACATAAGATACACATCAGATAACAGTGCAGGTGCTCTAAATGTAAATATGGAAAGACCCTTAAATGTAAAGTTAACACAGCAGACTATAAATGCTTTTTAATACAACCTTTTTTCAAGGTAATCAGTCTTTTCTATGCTACATGCTATGGCAATAAAAAAATGTACTGGTATCCCTTGTCTAGAATCTTAAGAAAACGGCAGCTGCTCATCAAGAGCATTTTAGTTTTTACCAGAACTGCATATGTAACTCACATAATTCATGTAGTACATTGGAACTGTCCATCTGGTGGGTGCTGAATTTACAGTTGACTAATCATCTGTAATAGAATTGCTGTCTAGTTGTTTGTGCATAATACTATATTCTAATGACTGCAGATCATTTATCTTGCATGGATTTCAAGGAAAATATTATTCAACTTCCTCTGGGGAAATGCTATAAAATAACATTAGAAAGTAATTTTATTAAAAGCAAAACTCCAGACCTTTGAAAACATTTGTCTATCACTTACCAAACTACTAACATGTATTCATACAAATTTGAATCTCTACAAAATTCTACTGTTCCATAGGTCTTCTAGTCTAAGTTTATCTGTTTCGCAATGACTATTGGTAACCTTAACATGTATTTAGTGCTTACTATTGGTTGGGGACATTTAAGAAAATATAGATATAATCTGTGAAAGTCCTACAACAAATTTATTAACTGAGTATTATGATTGCATTGATTATAATAATTACACTAATTTACACTGGTAATACAATTATACAGATTAATATGGTACTATTATTAATGTTTATGAGGAAATTGTAACTTCAAATGAGTACAGTTATTCACTCAATCTAATTATTCACTCATTCACTAAGCAATAATGATATATTCTATACTCTAGCCACTTTGATAAATGCTTGGATAACAACAATGAGCAAGTTTAATTTGGGTCATTTAGCTCTTATTTATTAAAGCAATTAAAATATAATGTGATAGTAGAAGTAGAGATCATTGTGCAAGCACCCAAAAAGAAACTAACTCTTAGTTTTAATTATTAGAACTGGAAATTGTTTTTGCTTAAAGTGTGTCCAATTCTTTTAATTTAGAAACAACATCTTACTTTGTTGAAGGACACCACCCCTTTAGTTTTCTGTCTACATAGTTTGAAAACAAACATACTTATTTCTCTAACATTAGGAATAAACATGTAAACTATACCTGGCCTAATAGAGGATTCTATCCTCTTGTCAGTGATTAATTCAGATGTATAAACCAAGTGAAGGCAATAAGACACACTTTTTAGATGCTGTTGACATCAAAATTAAAGCAAAGTTCACTTTTCTTTTGTGCCAGAAACAGAAAAGATACTAAGATGGAGCTGCCATAGTTATTAATACTAAGATGTCTGTCCAGAATAGCAGTCAACACAGAAGAATGTGGTGAGAAAAACAGTAACAAAGAAGTTATATCTGGGCAGTATTATGAAAAGATGGAATTAGCTATGCTTTAAACCATCTCTGGCCCTGGAGTTTTAGTTTTAATGGTAAAAAAATATTTTCTCTAAACTAGTTCAATCTGATACTCAGCTCTTGCAACTCTAAATCCTGATGATTACAGATACACAAAGCCAAGGCTCAGAGAATCAGAAAATACACTGAATCTTACACATTTGAATCTCTGCCTCAAAATCCTCACCTTGCCGCTTCCTCCAAACTAATCAAGACGTTTTATTGAAAGACCTTCCAGAAATCAACTTACAGTTTTTAATATATCTGACTTTACTTTTTTTTTCTGAGATATTGCCAAATTTTTGTGAGATAATGTTCATTCAGCTTGATCTTATCAATAAGTTTTGTTACTAATTTTTCAGGAGCCAGATTTTGACAAAAGCATAGGGAGAAGAGATACTCCAAATAATAATTAGAGAGATGAAGAATTGGAAATTTATATGTAAAGAAAAATTAAAGTAGTAAGGTGTGAACAACTTGGCAACATCACAACAAAGATGAACATGCTAATGTTGAAGTTCAGGAAATATGTTATTATAAATAAATAAAAATGAATTGTGAAAAAAAAGACATTTATTAAGCAGATGAAAAAGGAGGGAAGTGGCTAGAAGAAAAGAAGATGGTACAAGGAAAGCATCACAGGATTTTTGAAACTTCCAGATTTAAGAATATAAAAAAGCCATAAATACTCATCAAGTCATTTATAACTATGCAGTGCCATATATGTGCTAAATTTGTTAGGTTCTGGCTAAAGAATGTTAATCAGGATAAATGAAGTTCTTACTCTCATAAAGCTCAGTGTTTATCAGGAAAGCATAAAATCTTGCAATGCATTGCAAACGTTCAAGTAATTTAAATTTCACAATTACTCTAACTTAGAATATGAGATAATGATGGAAAAAAGTAAGCTGGACAACATTTTAAATGCTGAAGTGATTGATAAGCTCTTTTTAAGTGATTGCTCCATGGCTCTGATATTACATAAGATAATTATTGGCAATAAATACAATCAATGACTCAATCAGGAGCAGAAAATACGCCTGGTGACTCCTAGTTTTGTTTCCTTTCCACAACACCATTCAGAAACATATTAGAATTAATAAGTGTTATTCATTCTTATAAGAGTCAAAATATGCTAACAATAATTTAAGATCTCAAATATTTCATTTTCTTATTGATAAGCACACAAAATATCTCTGCACTAAATGAACAAAAATGTGAATCAATTTCTCCAGTGTTTTCTCTGTTTATCTTCCCTTGCCCCATGTGTGTGTGTGTGTGTGTGTATGTGTGTGTTTCTCCCTCATCTCTCATGTATATATTTCTCCTTTATATGTCTCTATCTTTTAAAAATTTATTCATCTAGCCTATCTTTAATTAAAAATAATAATTCACATTTCTTTAAGGTATAATTTAAAGTATCCATTTTAACTATCCATGGGATTGTGGAACTAGTCATAGTACTTTAAAAATTGCATTTACTCTTCATTCGATGTTGATTGCCTGGTTATGAAGAGATCTCAGTAGTTATAATTAATGAAACAATGACTTACAGTTAGGCAAAAGTCTAAAATAAAATTTAGGGAATTGAGCAAACCTAAAACCAATAATAATGTCTTATTATAATATTGAACTAGAACATAACTTTATCCCAATAAACAAAAAAATCTCAGTGCCTTTCAGAAGAGTTATTATCATACTCAAATTTATGACAAACCAGTCCAAAGTTCATAGTTTATGATGCTTTTGAATTAAAACTTATCATTTTAATATTACCATCCTAATGTACTATGTATGAGCATACACTTACCTATTGTAAAATTCTTGTATTACAGAAAAAGTTTCCTAAATTGTATTGATTCATTTAGTTACATTATAGTTAATATAATATTTATAGTTAATATAATATTAACAATAATATGAGTTAGGAGGCTTCTGTGGGAAAATAAACAAATTATTTCTGCCTGTTTGCATTCTCATTATCAGCCTCCTTGCAGATTTGTGGTAATCTACAGATAACTACATAATATAAAAAAGTCAAGTTTCTACCCTGGAAGACCTCCTCTTTTCATTTTGTAATCTCTCCTTAAGTGATGTAATCTTACCAAAGTTTCAAATACTCCTAGCTGCTTAACTATTTAAATCCCTAATCTCAGCCTTTCTACTAATATAATATACCCAGTCTAGTGGAGTGTTACAAGACACCTCACGTTTACAAATCTGCAAAATAAAACTAGGAAATTCTCAAATAAACATGTTCCTCATCTAAGTAACAGCACCACTCATCTTTCTGTACTGCTAGAAACGTAGGGTTTATCAACAATATCTATGTCTCCTGTACCTACTCTATCCAACATGTCTCTGAATTTTGTTTCATTTCCTAAATATATGTCTAATCCAATGTGTTTTATTTCTACTATTATTCCCCTAGACCAAAGCTACCATCAACCCTCACCATGACAATCTCTTGTAGTACCCTTTGAAATGATAATGCTGAATGTTCTTGGCTCCTCAAATTTGACCTCTTCCTTCCAAATTTTACCTTAAAAATGTCAATGGTATTTCCTACTCTGAGAAAAAATAAAGCAGAATCTTTACAGAGTGCTTGCCTGGTCTCCTCAGTTCTTTTCTTTCTTTCTATTTTCTTTCTTTCTTTTTTAATTTACTGTAGCAGATTGTACATGTATTCCATATGTCTCCTATGCTATGTGATCTTCTTACAATATGATGCACATTCCTCCCATCCAGAGAGTGCCTGTTGGCACTCCATCCAGAGGTGGCATCTATGTTTCCTCCCATTGCATCTGGTCAGACTTCTGACCATGTTGTTCGTTTTTTGGTCACTAAAGTTGATTACGTTAAAGTCACAGCCTCTAACACTGCCTGCCCCCTACCCCTAGCCAAAATAGTAAGTTAAAACTAATATGTATTTCTGTGGGTGGATAGGAGAGATTACTGTTACCATGAATAAGCTGAAGTATGTAGAGACTGAGATCCCCCTTCTATGTCCTTTTAATTCATCAACCAGGCCCATGCAGAAACCGGATGGATCCTGCAGAATGACTGTCAGCATAAAGGTTGGTAAACTTCCTTCCTCATTTTGAATGCACTGAAGCTGGAAAGAAATGGGATGTTCTGCAATGCAATGGGAAATCTCAGAAGTACCACTCAATGGTCTCTATATTTTATATGAATTTTGTCATGTTTCTCAGCCACATAAAGGACTTTTTGCTGCCTCCTACAGTTCCTTAGGTTAATACAGACTCCAAGTTCTGGTGTTCTACTACATACTAGGGTGACTATAGCTAATAACAAAGTACTGTACCTTCAAGATGGCTAGAAAAGAGGATCTTGAAAATCATCACCAGTACATGCAAATGATAAAGATTTGTGATGATAGACATACTAACTACCCTAATTTAATGATTACACAATAATGTATACATGTATTTGAACATCACACTGTATCCCATAAACATATAAATTTTACGTCAATTATAAACAAAATTTTTCAAAGAAATAAAAGTATATATTAGGCTTCATAAAGTTGGTAGGTAAGACCCCACATCGATACACTCAGTTGTCTTTCTCAGAATGGGTTTTCTGGGAGGGAAAATAGATCACGTATTTTCTTTTTTGCTAGTAATGATTCTTAATTTCTCTGCTACTCTGTTTCTGCATCTGCTTGTCTCTGTTCACCATTTTTTCTCACCTTCTTCTCTTTCTGTCTTCATCTATGCATACCCCTCACTCTATACTATTTTGGCATAATCATAAAATTCTACCACTACTTCGAAGAGAAATGTTTTATTGTTGAAAATTATTTGGGCTGCTGTGTCTATGGAGTAGTCATTCTTTTGTTTCCTTACTTCTCTAATAAATTTGCTTTCACTTTTTAAAAAACTAAAATAAATTATTTGGGAAAAATTTTATTTTTTGAACTTTCTGAGCTAATTATTCATATTAAAATTTTACAGCATTTGAGTTGTGTATTTTATTTTTTGTAATTTGCCACTTGAAAATACATTTACTTTGTTTCTCATTTTCCACATATTGTGTCCTGCACATATGTGTATATACAAGTGTTCATGCACAAAAATTAACACACATCTGAATTTGTAAAAAGATATAGAAGAAATTAGGACATTCCATGCATATATTTTATGTGCCTTTTACTAAGATTCTTTTTAATGCCAAGATATATATATATATATATAAAATGTCATTATGATTTGAATGGTTCTTTACTACACAATGCTTCAGAAATTATTGGACATTTAAGTTAGTTTTAATTAATATAATATACACTTATGAACAGGTGATATACATAAATGTATCCATTGACATATCTTTGTATACATTATAAGTTATTCATTAAGTATATGTCTATAGTAAATGAATTGACATAAATTTTAACTATAGAACTGCTAAGAAAATAAATGAACATAATACAAACCTGAAAATAGTTTTATTTGATCAAGTTATTAGTGTAACATTCTAACTTAATTTTTTATTGAGTGAAACAAACATAAATGGTTATCTTAAATTTGCCATGAAGTAGTTGTCATAAACTGAGTGAAGTTGTCATAAACTGAGTGCCTTAACACCCAGATCTGGTTATGTAATTACTATAATGTGAGCTGGCTATACAATTAATAACACGTGAACAAGACATCAAGTTATAATTGATACTATGAAATAGAAACTATGAAAGCAAAAGACTTGAAGTAACAAGTAGAGGCATGAGAGACAGCAATTCATAATGTCATCCATGTGAGGATAGAATATGTAATCTGTACAATAAATTATATATGGTTGTAATGCTATTGTGTTAGGGTTAAAATTTTGTTGAAAGTTTCAAAGTACTCCAGAAAAGTATTATTCTAAAGAAAGATAGTCTAGGCAAAATGTAAGCTAATGCAAATTTGGTCATAATATGTCAATAACAAATTCAATTCTTAGCAGCAAGCCTTCAGAAGTCAGTGATCTTGTACAATAAATAGCCACAAATTTATTTTTTACTCATGAGGCATATATCAACTTGATTCAAAGTTCTTACATGAGAAAAAAAGGTGAGGCAGATTCTACTTTTTGTTTTACACCCATATGTGTCTTAATTTCTGTTTCATGTCACTCTGAAATACTTCAACAGAAATAAATTCATACTAGCAGCAACTCATTTAATAATCTCTGAATCTATACTGTCTTCTGATTGAAATATAAATGAAGATGGAACACACCCATATGAATAAAACCTGTTAATTCATTTATGGATCAGCAATCCCCAAGTGTATATCACAAATCTGTATGATATTCCTGGGCCTGCTTTTACATTCAAAACTCAGAATTGGACGAAAGATGGGTATAATTACATGGAGCCAGATGGCTCTCTTGTGACTACACATTTACAGAAGCTTTTGCGAGTTGTTTATTACAACCAAATTTGGAATAATTCAAACTCACATAGGTCTTTCTGATTATTTTTAACTGAAAAACATAGAAAGAAGTACTTTTTTCTTTAAAATAAGGCATCCTTGAGCATAGAACATGTATATTTATAGTTATTACACATAAATTGCTTTCTGGAAAAATTTGAGTATATAGTTTGGCATAGGGATTATTTCTATTTTTATATTTTATGTTAATAATAAACTTTATTGAATTTGAATCAGCAATACATTATTAGTTGGTAAGATACAAAATTCATCAAGTGATTTTTTTCTTCTTTTTTAAAACTATTATTTTAAGTACATGTGCAGCTTTGTTACACAGGTAAAAGTGTGTCATGTGGGTTTGTTGTACAGATTATTTCATTACCAAGATATTAAGCCTAGTACGCATTAGTTATTTTTCCTCATCCTCTCCCTCCTGCCACGCTGTACCCTCCAATTGGTCCCAGTGTGTGTTGTTGCTATGTAAATATCCATGTATTCTCAACATTTAGCACCCACTTATAAGTGAGAACATGCAGTATTTGGTTTTCTGTTCCTGCATTAGTTTGCTAAGGATAATGGCTGCCAACTCCATCCATGTCCCTGCAAAGAATATGATCTCATTCTTTCTTATGGCCCAGTGGAATTTCATGTTGTATATGTACCCCATTTTCTTTATCCAGTGTACCACTGGTGGCTATTTAAATTGATTCCATATCTTTGTTATTGTGATTAGTGCTGCAATTAACATATTTATGCATATGTCTTTCTAATATAATGATTTATATTCCTTTGGGTATATACCCAGTTATAGGATTGCTAAGTTGAATGGTATTTCTGTCTTTAGGTCTTCGACAAATCGCCACACGTCTTCCACGATGGTTGAACTAATTTACACTCCCACCAACAGTATATAAGCATTACTTTTTCTCCACAACCTCACCAACATGTCATTTTTTGACTTTTTAGTAAAACCCATTTTGACTGGTGTGAGGTATCTCATTGTAGTTTTGATTTGCATTTATCTAATGATAAGTGATGTTGAGCTTTCTTTTTTTTTCATATGATTGTTAGACACATGTATGTCTTCTTTTGAGAAGTGTCTGTTCATGTCCTTTGCCCACTTTTAAATGGGTTTGCTTTTTTCTGGTAAATCTGTTTAAGTTATTTATAGATGCTGGATATTAGACTTCTGTCAGATTCATAGTTTGAAAAAATTTTCTTTCATTCTGCAGGTTGTCTGTTTACTCTGTTGATAGTTTCTTTTGCTGTGCAGAAGCTTTTTAGTTTAATTAGATCCCATTTATCCATTTTTGCCTTTATTGCAATTGCTTTTGGCATCTTTATCATGAATTCGTTGCCCATGCCTATGTCCTGAATAGTATTGTCTAGGTTGTCTTCCAAGGTTTTTATAGTTTTGGGTTCTACATTTAAGTCTTCAGTACATCTAGAGTTAATTTTTATACATGGTATAAGGAAGGAGCCCAGTTTCAATTTTATGCATATGGCTAGCCAGTTATCCTAACACCATTTATTATATAGGAAATTTTTCCCCACTGTTTTTTTGGTCAGGTTTGTTGAATACTTGTTTGTTGAAGATCAGATAGTTTAGTTGTCAGGTCTTATTTCTGGGTTTTCTACTCTTTTCCATTGGTCCATTTTTGTTGATGAATAAATTACTAAGTACTTATGAGTTTGTACTATGCAATTAAACTGCAGTGTTAATCTTTAAGTATTGTGAAACTTTACAGCTTTCTGAATTTGTGAATAAATTTATAAAACCCATTTATTCTTAGGTCAACATATATAATTTATGGTTAAGTCTCAATTAATCATGTTAATGAATTAATTTAAATGTTTTTCTGCTATTGGAATACATAGTCCATAATACCATGAGACTCTTGGCTAGCTGCTTAATAATGAGATGAGAGTACCTTGCAATACTGCTTTATAAACACATTCATTCCAGTTCAGATTGTGTAGATAACTTGCAATATACGGCAGTCTCAGACATAAATACTTTTTACTGTGTTAGCTCTTTTTACCAGGTATTCTATATACATGTAATAGTCTTCGATGGGTACCAAAAAGCATAAATAGTCGTTTGAGTTTTATCTTGTATAGTAACAATCATTTTCATCATTATTTAATTTGAGACTTATCAAAGAGACATTGCATCAGACACTTTAAAAATGTCAAAAAAGACTTATTCAAGATTATTGTAATAGGGGCCAAAACCATTACAAGAGGAGAGAGAGATTGAATTCAATTCATCTGAAACAAACAGTGGGAGGATTTTTAAATACTGAGATGTACTATTGGAAAAGTACTGAAGGATGTTAGTCAGGAGGTTGGTCAATGTGATTAGTCCATCAGTATTTGTTAACTGTGTGTTACTGAAGTTAGGATCATACCCTTCCACAGAAACTGGGAGGTTGGGGTAATAGCTCCTTCAGTTATTACCTTTCAAAGGGATGGCTCCATGGTGCATGAGAAAGACATTTCTGGGTTGTAAAATATTTAAACCTCAAAGAGAAAGATAATTTAGAATTGCAAGTTTTCTAAAGTATTGCTAAAAGAAAAGAGAGATCAGGAACACATAGTCTGAAAGAAACTAGTCTAAAAGTTTTATCAAGCTAAAGGGAATAATTTGGTCAGACTTTAGGAAAACAAAATTACTAGTTAGGAAGGGTTGAATTAACAACATGAAATATAAATATATTTTATACTATATTATATTAATGATCCTAATTATCGTCAATAATCTATTCAAAATTATATAAAGAATATCTCTACTATAAATACATAACACCAATTTCTGAATGTTTAAAAGCGTTAATATATTTAGAATTTGAAGTAAATATGCAGTTTACTTAAAGCAGAAGATGCCTATCAAGTGAAACATTGTCTTTGATGAAAGATGAAGTGAATCTTAATTGGAAAACCTACATTTTTCATTATCTGCATTTGAGTAACACAATTCTTTACATTCTGACTTTCTGTTGAGTTGTGCTAATTTTACGGAATCTCTTCCATGTTCTTGTGCTTTTCTTATTCTCACCTCTTGTAAAACAAAATATTTTCCAGTGTGGTAGTCAGAATTTTCAGATGATCTCCAAAATTCCAATGCCCCCATGTACTGATACTGTACATTTCCCTCCCCTTGATAATGTATAGGACCTGTGCATATAATAAGATACTCACTACCTTGATTAGATTATATCATAGGAAAAATGATGGAAGTCAATCTTGTGATTACATTATACTTCGTATGACCCCAGACCACACGTTGCTGGACTAAAGAAAGATTTTGCTGCTATTTTTGAAGAAGTTAGCTGCCACCTTGTGGGAGGGCCCATGGTATCTCAAGATGGCTTATAGAGTTGGGAGCCACCTGTGCAAAAAACACAAAGAAAACTGGGACCTTAGTCCTACAAGCACAATAAACTAAATTTTGCTAATGACTAGTGAGCTTGGAAGAGAGCACTAAGCTCCCAGTGAGATCAACCCTTGGCTAACATAGTAATTTCAGTCTCATGAGACCCTGAAAGAAGAACCCAATAACCTATGTCCTGACACTGTGGAATAAAAATTTGTGTTGTTTTGAGCTATAAAATATGTGATGATTTTTATGCAGTAATAGAAAACTAATATACCTATTAATCTTGTCTACTGCATAATGATATTTTAGTATCTGTATACTATATGTCAATGTTCAGATTTTAGACATCAGCATCTTTTTAGACATCAGCTGTTTTTCTAACAAGAGTTGTTTTCTCCAGTGAGGCCCACATAATATTCCCTACAGTAATTATTATGCAAGGAGGACATTCTTTTCTGTTATCATGGCTCTACATAATAAGCATTTCTGTCTCTGCATCTCTTGCCCAGATGATTCTGTTCAGCGTTCTAGCTATACTAGTGAGGTAACCAGGAGTCTTATAAATGTGTTTCTCTGACAGGAATAACTTTCCCATTGTGGACCAAGCTAAAAGTGGATTTTCCCTCTTTGGAACTAAACATGAATCCTATTATAATTCATATGAAATACTGTTAAATGTTCAATCAGGCACTTTATTAACTCAGGATTTCTCTCTGTATATAAGCTAGAAAATACTTTATGCTAAGGTCATGAGTAAAAATAATATATGTTTCTTAAGAAAGAAAATGTTTTAATATGATGTCACAGTTTTTCATTCTTCATAATAGAAATAATATATTCTGGGTTGTTAAAATCCTTCCTTTTTATCAAAATGAGAACAAGGAAATGAGAGTGAGACTTTTTTTTCTTTTGAGGAGATAAAATTCTACTTGCCTGCAGTTATGTGTGTTGCACTGTAATTTCTAGGAAAATAAGTATGGTTACAAAAATAAGATTGATTTGAAAATGCATCAAGATAGTCTTATCTGATATTCAGAACCACTTACTGAGTAATGTTAAATTTAGTAACTAAAATGAAAAGAAATGCCATCTCCTTAGCTATGTGACTTGCTCATTTATTCCACCTCCTAATCTTTTATGTTTATACTAATAGAATTAATGTCTGAGACACTGAATGAATCAACTTTGTCAAATTGAGATTTGTCCTCAATATTTTAATGATATAATGCAGCTCTTTCTAGAGAAGCTATTTCTGTACCTAATAGAGCTATGTATTTTCCCTGCAAGACAACATCAAAATATAGAATGTTTAAAATGATCTTCTTACCACTGCTTTTTCTTCAATTACGCTTAGGGTGTAAATGCATAAACGCAAGTATTCAGGTCCATATACACATGTAAGACTCACGGAGACATGAATAAGCACATAAATAAAGACATAAATATATTCACACACATGAGATTTATAATGTGTGGATAAATACAGACACATATAGAATGGCTTTAAAACTAAAAATAACACCATTTATATAGCCTTCAAATTATTCATGTTCAAAGATAGGACATTCATTCCTATAATGAAACACAGTGTGAGATAGTGGAAATTGAAGTAAACTAGAAATAATTGGATTAGATTTCTTTCATTTTTGTCACTAGCTTGCTATATGATTTGGAGTAACTATTTAACTTGTCTTGGGTTATTATCTAATTTATTTGGGTTCTAAATCTCCCCAAATATGAAATAAGAAGATTAGATAAGACTGATATATTCCTAATAGTTCCTGTGGAACACACATTCTCCTCGAGTTTGTAATACTTTTCTCTAAGGGAAGAAAAAAGTGTTCTCTGGTTAAATAAGTTTGGAAATGCTGAGTTAAACGAAGTAAAAGAGCTTTCTTTAGTGCAAGATAGCTTATAGTCTTTAAGAGGCTAATGTGCGCTGCAACTCTTAAGAGGAGAATTTTACTATTCAGTGATTCTCCAACTCATTTTAGCAACTTATTTCAACACATTATTTTTGCATAAACTTAAATAAAGTACAGGGTGGTCAGTGTTTTCTGGGACATAATTTTGGAAAAACTGTTCTGGAATTCTTATTAGTAAATTGTAAAAGACATATTATGCCATAAAATAATTATAATACAAATATATGACCTATGCAGTGAATGACTTCTTGTGTGTAAAATAAATGAAAAATTGTGTATTCAGAGAATATTTTAATGTTCTTCAATGTAAGAGATGTCTGCCACCATTACTATAATTTACTTTTAGTCTGATTTAATGTATCTCTTTACATTGAAGCAGGACTTTTAAGCCTTTAACATTTCTCGGCTAATGTAGGATTTTCTGAAATTTCTGAGTTCTTCAAATAATCATTGTATCAGCTTTAGCTGTATACTTTGTGAACTATGTATCTATCTATATCTCTATATTACTAGTATAGTTCCATTTATGAGCATAATTGAACACAATAATTTTTAGTGATTGCTTCGTTACTGTTTATTCTAACAGACTCATTAGCTGGAACACTATATGATTCTTCCAAAATTTGCCTTTTACTATATAACCAATGACTTAAGAAATTCTTAAGTTAACTAATACAGCAAAATTAAATAAGAAACATTTATAACAATCTATTTTTTTAAACAATTAATAGACTTTATTTTTAGAGCAAGTTTTAGGTTTGCAGAAAAATTAGGTAGGTAGGAAGTACAGACTTCTTTTCTCCTATCTTCAGTTTCCACTTTTATTAGCATCTTGCACTGGTGTGCTATGTTTGCTATATTTGATGAAGCAATATTAACACATTATTATTTAAAGTTCATGATTTACATTAAAGTTCACTCTTTGTGTTGTACAGTTATGTTGGTTTTGCCAAATGCATAACACCATGTATTCACCGTTATACTAACTTTACCATTCAACTCAACAGTTGGTTATTTTTAAAATTTAAGAAAAGTCATGTCAGCACTCTATTCATAACATTTCAATCTCTTTCTTCTTTTTATTAGAATAAAACTTAAAAGAGATACTTTTAATTTAATAAGACAAATAGAATCAGATTAAAAGTATGGAAAAATGTATACCATAAAAATAGTAACAAAAAAAAGATCTAGAATATCTCTTAAAATATACTGATTTATCTTTTCTTTTCTTTTTTGAGATGAAGAAAAGAAAGCAATCTGTTCCCTTTCTTTCCTATGTCACATGAAATAATGAAATAAAATCATTATCACCCCAGCACTCAAACAGAAACAGGGAAGTAATAAAGTTTGCTTTTAGTTATTTTAAATACATATGTAATGAAAAATTTCTAGTATATTTTGAGAAAATAATAAAAACAGTATATCACCTTTAAAAAATATACTGTTTTAAAATCCTTGTTTAAATTTAAGAGGTACGAGTACAATTTTGTGACATGGATATATTGTGTAGTGAAGTTTGTCTTTCAGTGTAATCATCAACCTAATAGTGTGTACTTTCATCATCAACCTAATAGTGTGCGTTTCCACCCTCCCACCATTTGAAGTTTGCAATGACTATTATTACATACTCCATGTTCATATGCACACATTATTTAGCTTCCCTTAACAACTAAGAACATGCAGTATTTGATTTTCTGTTTCTGAGTTGCTTCACCTAAGATTATGATCCCCAGTACCGTATATGTTGCTGTAAAATACACAATTTAATTCTCTATTTATAGTTGAATAGTATATTGTTGTATATGCATATCTAACACATTTTCTGTATCCTAACATTAGTTAATGAACAATTAGGTTGATTCCATGACTTTACTATTGTGAATAGTGCTGTGACACATATATGAGGGCAGGCATCTTTGTTGTATAATGATTTCTTTTACTTTGGGCATATACTAGCAAAAGGATTACTGGATCAAATAGTAGTTCTATTTTTAGTTCTTTGAGAAATATCCATACTATTTAATATAAAAAGTTATTTGGGCATTTTATAGTGCGTGCGTGTGTGTGTGTGTGTGTGTGTGTACCCAACAACAAAGCTTTAAAATACATGAAGCAAACATTCACATAATTGAAAGAAGAAATAGTTCAACAATGATGTTTAGAAAGCTTTAACACATTTTTAATGAATAGAACAACTAGGCAGTATATCAAAAAGGAAATATATTTGAAGAACACAATAAAACAAGTTAGACTTGAGAAACACTTATAGAACACTCAATATGGATATATACTTATTCTTATCAAGTGCATGCAAAGCATTCTCAAGGACTGACAATATTCTAGGTAATAAGTTTTAACAAATGTGAGAAAATTAAACTCATATGAAATACATTCTATAACCACAAAAGAATTAAATTTGAAGCCAATTAAGAAGAAAATTTGGATAATTCACAAAGTTGTGAAAATGAACAACATGCTTCTATGTATCCAATGGTCGAAGAAGAAAAAACAAGGCAAATTAGAATGTACTTAGATATAAAAATAAAAACACAACACACTGAAACTTATTAGATGCATCTAAAGAACGACTTACAGGAAATGTATAATGGTACATTCCTAAATTTAAAATAATGTTAAATCAATAATGTATCATCCTAAGTAAAGAAAAAACCATAGCAAGCAAACTCAAAGCATGCAGAAGGAAAAAAATACTTAAGATTAGAAAGGAAATAAAAGGAATACAGAATAGAAAACCAGTAGAGAAAAGAAACAATATCAAAATTAAGTTTTTTAAATGGTCAACAAAATTGGCAAATCAACAAAATTGGAAAAATCTATAGTTAGCCTGATGAATTTTAAAAGTGACAGATATTCCAAAACTTTAAAAAATACATTACTCACAATCTTATAAAAATAAAAACATAAAAAGTATTCTAGAGAACAATACGGAATTTTTTTTTGTCAAATTAGATAAAATTCAAAGAGAAGGGAACACTTGCTAATTTATTCTATGAAATCACCCTTACAATGACAAATAAATGTGTAAAGCCTTCTCAAGAAAAGAAAACCACAGATCAAAATCGTTTATGAATTAAATGCAAAATTCCTCAATAAACACTTCCAAACAAAATTTAGCAATTCAGAGAGGATTATGGAGCATGAACAAGTGAAATTTATCCTAATAATATAAAATTGGTTTACCATTCAAAAATTAATCAATTCTAATGATTGTTTCTTTTGCTGTGCAGAAATTCTTAAGTTTAATTAGATCCCATTTGTCTATTTTGGCTTTTGTCCCATTGCTTTTGGTGTTTTAGTCATGAAGTTCTTACCTATCCCCTGAATGGTACTGTCTACATTTTCTTCTAGAGTTTTTATGGTGTTAGGTCTTATGTTTAAATCTTTAATCCATCTGGTGTTAATTTTTGTATAAGGTGTAAGGAAGGGGTCCAGTTTCAGCTTTCTGCATATGGCTAGCCAGTTTTCCCAACATCATTTACTAAACAGGGAATTATTTCCCCATTGCTTGTTTTTGTCATGTTTGTCAAAGGCCAGATGGTTGTAGATGTGTGGTGTTACTTCCAAGGCCTCTGTTTCTTTCCACTGGTTCATATCTCTGTTTTGGTACCAGTACCATGCTGTTTTGATTACTGTAGCCTTGTAGAATAGTTTGAAGTCAGGGAGCATGACGCGTCCAGCTTTCTTCTTTTTGCTTAGAATTGTCTTGGCTACGCAGGCTCTTTTTTGGTTCCATATGAAGTTTAAGGTAGTTTTTTCCAGTTCCGTAAAGAAGGTCAATGGTAACTTGATGGGGTTAGCATTGAATCTATAAATTACTTTGGGCAGTATGGCCATTTCCATGATATTGATTCTTTCTAACTATGAGCGAACTGGCAACCAACAGAATGGGAAAAAATTTTTTCAAGCTACCCATCTGACAAAGGGCTAATATCCAGAATCTACAGAGAACTTAAACAAATTTATTTTAAAAAAATCAAAAACTGGATGAAGGGTATGAACAGACACTTTTCCAAAAAAGATATTTATGCAGCCAACAAACATATGACAAAAAGCTCATCAGCACTAGTCATTAGAGAAATGCAAATCAAAACCACATTGAGATACCATCTCACACCAGTTAGAATGTCATCATTAAAAAATATGGAGACAACAGATGCTGGAGAGGATGTGAAGAAATAGGAACGATTTTACACTGTTGGTGGGAGTGTAAATTAGTTAAACCATTGTGGAAGACAGTGTGGCAATTCCTCAAGTATCTAGAAATATAAATCCCATTTGACCCAGCAATCCCTTTACTGGGTATGTACCCAAAGGAATATAAATCGTTCTATTATGAAGACACATACACATGTATGTTCATTATGGCACTGTTTACAATAGCAAAGACTTGTAACTAACCCAAATGACCATCAGTGATAGACTGGATAAAGAAAATGTGGCACATATACACCATGAAATACTATGCCGCCACAAAAAAGTATGAGTTCTTGTCCTTGCAAGGACATGGATGAAGCTGGAAACCATTATTCTGAGCAAACTGACGCAGGAATAGAGAACCAAGCACCACAAGTTCTCACTCATAAGTGGATGTTAAACAATGAGAACACATGGACACAGGAAGGGGAACATCACACATTGGGGCATGTTTGATGGTGGGGGGTGGGCTAGGAGAGGAATATCAGGGGGTAGAGGGATTGGGGAGGGATAACATTAGGAGTAATACCTAATATACATGATGGGCGTGGATGCAGCAAACCACCATGGCTTGTGTATGCATATATAACAATCCTGCAAGACCTGCACATGTATCCCAGAACTTAAAGTATAACTTAAAAAATCAATCAGTTCAATATACTATATTAATAGCATGAAGGAAAAAACTCACATAATCATCTAAATAGACACCGAAAAGGAATTAGAAAAAGTCCAGTACCTTTAATAATAATAATGATCCAAAAATTAGAAATGAAAAAGAACTTTCTCAACCTGAGTACATATCCTGAACACTCACAGCTAACATCATATGAATGCTAAAATAATGAATATTTTCATGCTATGATCAGGAAAAAGATAAAGATATTCTTGCCACTTATATTCCAAATTGCACTGGAGGTTCTAGGAAGGATAATTAGGCAAAAAGTAAGTAAATAAATGGTATTCATACTGGTAAGAAGAAGTAAAATTATATTTATTGGCTGAACATGATGGCTCATGCCTGTAATCCCACCACTTTGGGAGGCTGAGACAGGTGTATCACCTACATGGTGTAACCCCATCTCTAATAAAAGTACACAAATTAGCTGGGCATGGTGCTGAGTGCCTCTATTCCCAGCTACTCCAGAGGCTCAAGCAGGAGAATTACTTTAACCTAGGAGGCTGAGGTTCCAATGAGCCGAGATGGTGCCAGTGCACTCTAGCCTGGGTAACAGAGCAAGACTCCATCTCAAAATATATACATATATTTTTTCAGATAACATGATTTTGTACATAGAAAAATCTCAAGGAATGAACTAAAACTGTTAGAATAGACAATTTTAGCAATATTTAGGAGACATATCAATACACAAAATCAGTTATATTTCTATGCACTAGCATAAAGAATTCACATTTTAAGTTAAGAAAAGCAATTTTTTTCACAATAACATCAATAATAATAAAATGTTTGGAATAAATTTAACAAAATAAGTCAAGTTTATATACTTATACAACAATAATTGTTCAAAAATCTAACAAACTATAAATAAATGGAAAAAAATCTATATCAATGGATCAAAATACTCTATCATTAAAATGATATGAATGATAAATAGCATTACTCCCCAAACTGATATACAAATTTAATGAAATTCTTATCATAATCCTACCCTCTTTTTTTCTGACAGAATTTGAGGAGCTGATCCTAAAACTCATACATTTGAATATTTAACAAACTTGAACTGTCAATCCTCTTAAACATTCAACCCAGAACAGCCAAAGCAGTCTTGACAAAGAACAATGTTAGAAAACTCAAATGTTTCCATTTTTAAATTACTCTAGAAGGTTGGCATAATACATGAATCCAAATTATTCCAGTTAAATATAAAGGTTATTTTAAGCAAAAATCACTTAAAAACAGCAGATGCAAGAGGAGCATTCTAATTTTCCCTTTTCCCCCTGAACACAGGATATTAAAGACTACCATGTCAAAGATGCCTTCTCTGTACCTGGAGAACAAAAGAAAAAACATTATTCAACAGAGTCATAGCCAAGATAATTTTGTAGAAACACATTTTGTTAAAATACTCTTATCTTCCTTTACCTCTCCACATAATTTAGTTACTTTTCCATGATGACTTCTCTTTATTCAACCTAGTATCAAAGCATTAAGCCTTTACTACTTACTTGGGCCTTTATTTCTTCATGAGGAAATGAGGGCTCCTGTGTCATGTAAAACTTTACATTTATATAAAGCATATATAATGTGCTTTATATAATGTATGTTGTATATATTTATATTATGTTTTCTCTATTTATAATGTATTATAAAAGTGTGTATATATACACACTTTTTTTTCTGTTAATACATGTATATATACACACATATTTTTTTCTGTTAATACATGTATAATAAGTGTATATATATACATACTTTTTTTCTGTTAATTTAATTTTAATTTTTCAGATTCAGACATAAACTCTGAAGGTAGAGGTAAAATTTTGCCTTCCTTACACTGTACATCTAATTAATCAAGATAATATGGTACTGGCATAAATATAGTTATATTAATCCCTGACTTAGAATTGAGATTTCAGCAATAAATCCATGTATTTTTAATCATTTGACATTCAATAATAGTGCCAAGGCAATTGAGTTGGAAAAAGAATAATGCCTTAACAAATAGTGTTGAGTCAACTGTATGTCACATGCAAAAAAACAATGTTTGACTCCTACCTCACACTATACACAAAAATCATTCAAAATCCAATATAAATCCAAATTTAAGGTTTAAAAATATCAGATTATTATTTAAAAACATAGAAGTATATATTTGTACCATGAGATAGGAAATGGTTTCTTAGATAAGACATCGAAAGAAAAAGTGATAAAAGTAAATAGATTAGACTTTATCAAAATAGAACAATAACAAAAAAATTAGTGCTGCAAATTATATCAGTGCTAACATCAACAAAGTGCAAGTGAAACTACAATAGAATGAAAAAAATTCCAAATCATATATTGAATTAGAAACTTGTATCCAGAATATATAAAGAACACTTTAAACATCTAATTAAAATTGTGCAATAAATTGAATAGAGTTAACAAGTTTACAACATGGATGCACCATTAAACACTACGTTAAGTGAATCAATACAGTCACAAAATATAATGCATTATTCAATTTATATAAAATATCTGGAATAGGTAAATCCATAGAGACAGTACATAGATCAGAGATTTCCTAAAACTAGTGGTAGGTTAATGGGGTAAGGGGTTAATGGGTATAGAGCTTCTTCTTAAGGTGAAGAAAATGTAATACAGGTATTCCATGGGAATATTTCATAACTTGGAAAATATACAACAAATAAATTCCACTGAATTGTTTACTTTAAAGATGTTAATTTTATGGTAAGAGGATAATATCTGAAAAGAATAGAAAAAAAAATACCAGAGTTTTAACTGCCAGTACCTTATGACTCCATTTCCCCTTACTTTTGTTTTTATCTCATTTTTCTCCAGAATTTTTGCTTCCCTATTTTCTCAAGCACAGGAAGACTACAACGAACACAAGCATTTTGTGTTTCTAATTTGATAGTGTATTCCTTAGATATCTTCACTGCTTGCTCTTCTAATCCTTCAAATTTTACCATTTCAGTGAGGCCATCATGTACACACTGCTTTCAATTAAGAAAATGCACACTGGTCAATCTTCCCCCCAACATTTTTTTTTTAATTCATAGCATTTAACATCTAACATACTATAGATAACTTGCATTCCCTTTTCACTACAACCTTGCCAACATCTGTTATTTTTTGGCTTTCTAGTAGTAGCCATTCTGACTGTTGTGAAATGACATCTCCTTGTGGTTTTGATTTGCATTCCTCTGAATATTAGTGATCATGAGCATATGAGCATTTTTTTCATATGTTGGCTGCTTGTATGTCTTCTTTTGAGAAGTGTCTGTTCATGTCCTTTGCCCACTTGTTAACTGATTTATATTTTTTTCTTGTTGATTTAATTTCCTCACAGATTTTGGATACTAGTCTTTTGTTGGAGGCATAGTTTGTAAACATTTTCTCCCATTCTATAGGTTGTCTGTTCACCCTGTTGAAAGTTTATTTTGCTGTAGGAAAGTTATTTAGTTTAATATGTCTCATTTGTCAATTTTTGTTTGTCTTGCATTTATTTTTGAGGTCTTAGTCATAATTTTTTTGCCTAGGCAATGTTCAAAATATTTTTTCTAGATTTTCTTTAAGGATTTTTATGTTTTTAGCTCTTACATTTAAATCTTTAATGTATCTTGAGTTAATTTTTGTATCTAGTAAAAAGATAGGTCCTGTTACAATATTCTGCATATGGCTAGCCAATTTTCCTAGCACCATTTATTTAATAGGGTGTCATTTTCCTATTGCTTGTTATTGTCAAGATCATATGCTTGCAGGTGTGCAACTTTATTTCTGGGACTTGTATTCTGTTCCATTGACCTATATGTTTATTTTTGTGCCACTACTATCTAGTTTTTATTTCTATAGCCTCATATTATAAAGTAAGGTAATGTGATTCCTCTGGTTTGTTCTTTTTGCTTAGAATTGCTTTGGGTTCCATTTCATATCTATATGAATTTTAGAATTTTTTTTAATTCTGTAAAAAATGATGATAATAGGAATTGCATTGAATATGTAAATTGTTTTAAGTAGTATTATCATTTTAATGATGTTGATTCTTCCAATCTACAAGCATGGAATATTTTTCAATTTGTATAATCTCTGCTTTCTTTCATCAGTGTTTTATAGTTCTCTTTATGGAGATTGATACAGTTTGGCTGTGTCTTTACCCTAATCTCCTCTTGAATTGTAATTCTTATAATCCCCATGTGTTATGGGAGGGACCTGGTGGGAGGTAATCACATTATGGGGACAGTTTTCCCAATGCTATTTTTGTGATAATAAGTTCTCACAAGATTTGATGGTTTTATAAGAGGATTCCCCTTTGCTCAGTTCTCATTCTTCTCCTTCCTGGAATCTGTGATTTAATAATGACCCTATGACAGAACAAAAAGTGAAAGGGAGAAAAAATCTTTTGTCAGATTCCAGAGAAATTTTATATGATATTGAAACTAGTGGAAAAAATTAATAAAGATAAAACAAGCATATTACTGCATTTTATAAACAATCTCTGGCAACTGAGATTTAAAAAACTAGTTCATGAGAAAAATAAATCTTTCGTGAAAGTAATCTAACAAATAAATGAAGAAAAATAGCAGAACTAGAATACTACTCTTTTGAAACACCTAATCATTTAATGCGTCTGTACCATATTATAAATATATGGTAATAACTTGAAAACAGAGAAATAATCTGATATTATGGGTCTGCAAATAGAAGTGTCATTCTTGTAAAAATCTCAAGAGAAAACAGAACGTACATATGGACAAGACTTTATTTTTAATTACCAATTTACAAGAACTACATAGTATAGAAAAACATGTTAAATCATACCAATAGTTATATAATCAACAGGGATAGGAATCATACAATTTGCAATCAGTAAGATACACATATGGAAAACTGTACCAGAGAAATATTACATTTTCTTTAATGAAAACAAAGAAGCAGGAATTAGTAAAGTTTTAATAACAAAATTTTTTTAAAATTTGAATAGAGAGAAAATGGAAACAAAATATCAATGAATCTTAAAGAATAAAAATATAGGCTACATTTTTTTAGTGGTGTATGGTTTTATTGTTTTTTAAAATGAGTGCTCAAAAAAAGTTTACTTGGAAATTTTCACTAGAAGAAACAAGAAACATGAAGGAACACCAGCATAAATACATAATGGATACTTAAATTGTTTTGAGATTCATCAAATATTAATGAAAGATGTCCCACATAAATACTAATGTGTATGTAAAAGGGATATACCTCTATCTCCAGAAGAAAAATGTTTTAAAAATGCTATATAAAAAATTAATACACAAATTTCCAGTCTTAGACAAACTTATTTACCGAAAAATATGAACTTATGAGGAAATAGACTATTGAAAAGTTCACTTGTGTACATTATTTTCCAGCACAGGATATTTTTAGTTTTTAAATCTCCGAAAATATGATAGTTGAAAATTAATATTTCACTTTAGTGTATATTCCTTTACCACACAGAGAGGGGATATCTTCATATATATTTATCATTAGATCTTATTCAATCTTTTATTAATTGCCTATATTTCTTATTTGTTATGTGTAATTTGCAATAGCTCCTTATAGAGTAGTGCTATTAACATTTACTACAAGCATAGCCAATCTTTTGTGCCTAATTCTCATTTCTCTTGTTAGAGGACTTACAAAGGTAGGAACTCTTCACTTATTTATTCAAAAAGATTTATTTTATTTATTTATGTTTTATCTATTCTTTCTATGGAACTAACACACCATGTTAAAAATACTCTAAGTTTTAATATTGAACAACTCAGTACAATTTGATTATTTAAATGTTCTTTTTGGTTAAGCAGTGAATGTCTTCATGGTTTAGATTGCTAGTGTTCAGAAGAGGTTCATGGTTACATAAGGTTCAATGGGATTACTTCTGATGGCTTTGCAAGGAGAAGTGTATAAGTAATTCTTATCATTTCTTTCTTTGTACTGGTCCCTTTGGCTACTCATAGGATAATTCTGATAGTATTATGCTGGTGAAGTTGGATGAAGAGGAATGGGATGTTATAGAAACCAGAGGAAGTCTGTGCATCCCAGAGATGCAATGCAGGGGTCTTACTCAAAGGTAGAGATAGGCAAATTTGGTATTGGTTGGCTGATTCAAATTCCTTTTGGGTGTGCAACAGATATTAATCATCATTGTTTTATTTTTAAATATTTGATGAACAGAGCTCTAAGTTAAATCAAATGTGCAGATGGACTAAGAGAAAATGAAATATGCTGTCTAAAATTACCCAGGCTAACTAAGACAGCTTCTGTCATAGCAACAAATACAGAACGACAGCCAAAAGGGTCAGTCTTTGTTTAGAAACTATTTATTTCAAACCTTGTTTAATAAACTATGCAGGATATGAACCAATATAACTAGGTAATATCAATAATATTTACAAAAACTTATGAAAGAAGTTTGCAATAACTTTTTTTACTCTTTGTGGTATATGTCACAAACATAACAAAGATCAGCATGAATATGAGTGACATATCAGCCTATTACAAATAATTGAAACTGTAATGACACACTTCTTATTTAAAATCTAGACCTCCAGGTAAAACTACTGTGATGATTAATACTGAGTGTCAACTTGATTGGATTGAAGGATATGAAGTGTTGGTTCTGGGTGTGTCTGTGAGAGTGTTGACAAAGGAGATTAACATTTAAGTGAGTGGGCTGGGAAATGCAGACCCACCCTAAATCTGCTTGAGCACAATCTAATTAGCTGCCAGCATGGCTAGAATAAAAAGTAGGCAGAAAAATGTGAAAAGAAAGACTGATCTAGTCTCCCAGTGTACATTTTTCTCTCATGCTAAATGCTCCCTGCCCTCCAACATCAGACTCCTGGTTCTTCAGTTTGGAACTCAGACTGGCTCTCCTTGCTCCTCAGCCTGCCGACAGCCTATTGTGGGACCTTGTGATCGCTTGAGTTAATACTTAAACTCTCTCTCTCTTTCTGTCTCTCTCTCTCTGTCTCTGTATCTCTCTCTCTCTCTCTTTGTGTATATATATATATATATATATATATATAATATATTCCATTAATTCTTTACCTTTAGAGAACCCTGACTAATACAACTACCAAAAACTTTCCCTCCTACTTGTTTCTTTCAGAAATACGTATTTTTTTGTTTAGCTGTACATGGATACCTATGACTCTAATTAGTTCTCTGAAATTGACAAAAGATCTTTAAAACTAGTGGAATAAGACAAAAACTGTAAGTGTGTATTTGTCCCTGTATGTTATGTGGATATATGAGTGTGTATATGTGCATTCATGTCTATGTGTGTATAGTAATATACGTGCTTTTGCTTGCATATGGATGCATGTGTATGATTGTATATATTACCTCAAAACTGTGTCAATTTTGCTGCTTTCAGTGGACATTGTAAAGGGACAGAAGCATCTACTTACCATAATCTCTACTCAAGAGAATCTGAGGCTATGTGTACAGCTGGTAAAAGCAAAGTATTTTAGAGCTACAAACAAAAATTGATCTTTATTTGATATTTAAACCTCAATGGGAATGATATTCTTTCAACAGTGGCAGATGGATAATGATTTTTTCACATGAAATTCTTAGTTCACTACTCCCTTGGTATTCATGGGGGTTAGGTCCCAGAATCTCCTGTGGATAAAGAAAATTTTTGGATGCTCAAGTTCCTGATAAAACATGGCCTAGTTTTTTCATATAAACTACACACATCCTTCCATATGCTTTAAGTCATCTTTAGATTATAGCATTTAATACAATATAAGTGTTATGCAAACAGTTGTTATATTGTTTAGGGAATAATGACAGGAAAAATGTTTGTACATATTCAATATAGACACAATATATTTCCCAAATATTTTTTATCCACATTTAGTTGAGTCCATGGATGGGACACCCACTGACAAAGGGCTGACTGTATAAGAAAACAGTCTCACAATAATCACTTAGTAGATAACCACTATAAAATAATAAGAAAATCACTTTTAAAATATTTTTGAGAAAGGAGCTCTTTCTGTCATCCAGGTTGGAGTGCAGTAATGCAATCAGCACACTGCAGCCTCCATCTCCTGGGCTCATGGGATCCTCCCACTTCAGGCTTCCACATATCTGAGAGTACAGGTGTAAGCTACCATGCCCAGATATTTAGAAAAATTTTTAGAGACAGAGTCTCACTATGTTGTTCAGGATGACCTTGAACTTCTGGCCTCAAGTGATCTATCTGGGGCTGTCTCCCAAAATGCTGGGATTACATGTGAGCCATCACGTCTGGCTGAAAAATAAATTATTTTATTCATAAATCATATTATCAATTTATATTAATAGGCATTTTAATGTTTAAATAAAAATTTTAAAAGAATGATTTTTCTGATAGTGAACCATTAATATCACACATTAATTGCAGAGCTTAATTTTTACTTGTGTGTGTGTCTTACTATAATATAAGAATAAGTAGCATAATAAAAAATCTGTCACATTGAGTTTATGTTCACTTTACTGTAGATTTTTTTCCTTGTAACATCTTTAGGTTTGTCTAATTTTCCTATTGTAAAAATAATCAACTTTATCTGTAGTTCAATCAAAATAATATTAGTACAAATTTAGGTTTTTACTTCTACTTACACAGGTTAGAGATTTTTCTAATGCTTCTTTTAGAAATGTGGTTAAATTCTGCTGTTTATCTGATGATAGCTACAGATGACAGGGATGAAGCAAATAATTTAATGTATGAATTTATCCTAATTTGGGCAAATATTCTTAAACTATTAAAAGATAGAACTATATTTTTGTTGCATAATTATTAATAGCTTTCAGTATAGGGAAACACAAAATATGAACATCATCTAAAGTATACTCTGCCTGTTATACATTATAATTCATATTATAAAGCTTTTAAAGATATTTTAACGGCATGTCACAAATTCTACACTCATGTTTCAAGTATGCAAGCTTTATATAAGAGAGGAGGAGGGACAAGATTGGTAAAAGAGTTATATAAGTGTTAAACTTCAGAAATTAAGTTGTGAGTATCTCCAAGTAATATGGTTTGGTTGTGTCCCCATTCAAATCTCAACTTCAATTTTATCTCCCAGAATTCCCACATGTTGTGGGAGGGACCCAGTGAGGAGGTAACTGAACCATGGGGCTGGTCTTTCTCCATTCTATTCTCATGATAGTGTATAAGTCTCACGAGATCTGATGAGTTTTTCCAGAGTTTTCGCTTTTGCTTCTTCCTCATTCTCCCTTGCTGCAGCCACCTAAGAAGTGCCTTTTGGCTGGGCGCAGTGGCTCACACCTGTAAACCGAGCACTTTGGGAGGCCAAGGTGGGCTAATCACGAGGTCAAGAGATGGAGACCATCTTGGCCAACATGGTGAAACCCAGTCTCTACTAAAAATACAAAAATTAGCACGCAGTTGCGTGCACCTGTAGTCCCAGCTACTCGAGAGGCTGAGGTACGAGAACCGCTTGAACCAGGGAGACGCAGGTTGCAGTGAGCAGAGATAACACCATTGCACTCCAGCCCAAGTGACCTTCTCAAAAAAAAAAAAAAAGTGCCTTTTGCCTTCTGCCATGATTATGAGACCTCCCCAGTCATGTGGAACTGTAAGTCAAATTAAACAACCTTTTCTTCCCAGTCTCTGATATGTATTTATCAGTAGCGTATAAATGGACTAATACACCAAGTGTATAGAAGTTGATCTCTTCTGTCATGATGGTTTTTGTGACAGTGTGAGTACAGATTCATATGCTTCTGAACTAGGTGAAAAAGACTTTGAGTATATGCTGTTGCACAGATGTGAGGAACTGTTAACATTTAGCCTTAAAAACCCATTAACCTAAGTTTAATATAAACTACAAATGCTCTACAGTGTTTCCTACTCTATATCAAAAATAAGAGTCCCAATGCAAGATGCTCTAACAGTAAACAGCTCTGATAAAATTATTCTTGCAACAGTGAACAGCCGCTGACAGGAGTGTAGTCCAGAATTCAAATCAAACAGAAACTTGGGTAAAAATCTGCCATTGCAACATGTATGCATGTTACACTTCCAGCTTGAGGAATAGACACCAGCCATGCAAGGAAGAATGTGGCTCTTGACACCTGGCTACAACCAACCCAACACTCTGTATTGTCCTGAAACTAAGGACCAAACAGAATGTTGCAAACCCAGCAGGAAAATGTTAACAAAGATGATCCACCAAATAATATCTAGTATGTCTCTTCATTTCCTTGTTAGTATCTTTGAAACTACTATCTACATTCTCTCCTACTAATAACTATGTGACAGATTAGATCTACTTTGGAATGTCTTGGTTCAAACAGAATCTGAAGACTGGCAATTCTCACAAATGAAATATTTCTCTGATTATCATAGCACATCTTGGAAATTCTACATGAAATCACATCCACAATGTCTTCAAATAGTTTATTTGATTCTCCTGTTAGAGACATCTTAGTTAAGAAGAAAAAGTATGTGTACAACTTTCATTCCACACATGGTTTTTCACTTTTGTATTTATGAGGCAGATGACTCAAGTTCATACAACAGTTATTTAACATCCACTATGAGCCCAAGACTACCTGAGAATGAGGCTTATTATTTTAATGATATAGTCCCAATCTTTGGAAAATTACTTTCTAATGAAATCAACAGTGGGTTGCAACATAATGTGTCAAGTGTAGAAGGTTGCAGGATCATAGAGAAGAAAAGATTTTGTGATATGTTTGAGTAGAGGAGGCTTAAGGACCCAAGGGTTGTCAAGGAAAATTTGTAAATAATGTTTTGCTTAACTGGAGTTTCAATGATAACGGCAGACAGTAATTATAGGCTGATGACACACCAAATCTTTTATTAGCCATCTTCTCATGTCATATAAATGACACTAATAAAATGTCGGTTTTTACTTATTTGTGATTCAATACTATTTCCACTATTAGCACTACACTGTATGTTTTCTATTAATATTTATTTTAAAAGTAATCAACACATTTTCTCTGCAATTCAATAACTTCTCAAAAATGTGATAGAAGTGTGGTTTAGTTTGTCATGTTATCTTTTAAATTCATTGTAAATTTTTATGTCATTTGTGTAAAGAAACCATTGTATATTTGTTGTGTTTTAATTAGTTTACATCATTGAAGCAAGACATAGGCTATTAAAAATTGAGATTTTGTGTATCCACAGTTTACAACAGTATATTTGACTGGGCTTTATTTGAAAAGGAAAATTTTAAGCAGAAAATGGAATTCATTAAGAAAAGGCAATGTGTTTATTTTCACTTAAAATATTAATATAAATTTAGAAATATTTAAAAGGTTAATGACATATTACTTAATGTTAATTATATTTATTATAATCATATAAATATATGTGATTTTCTTGCAAAATAGTCATATAATTTCTCACTTTAATTATCATTTGATATGTCAGATTCAATAGGCATTTAATATCAAGTAATGCCATTAAATTGACACAATAGAGTTATTAAAGAAATTGTATCATAAGTGAAATTATAATTATACAAAATAAACTTTTAAAATATAGATTTTTGGTCAAAATATTTTAAGCTTATTTCATTGGCCTATAAATAATTATTTAATGATTATGTAGACAGTGTAATCCATTTTTAGTGAACTGAGGATGATACAAATGTACAAAACACCGATTTTTAAGTGCTGATTTTGTTTTAACTTAGTCATTATATTTCTCTGAGATGCTTGGAAATATACTTCCTATGCAAATACATATGTATATGTGAAAGAAAGATTGGACTAATCTGCAGGTATGAGTGAGCTCTGGAGTACAGAAATGAAGAAGAAATTGGAGTTGGACCTTCATCCATCAACATACACCAAGCACCTAAAATATTATAGGCACTGTGTTGATAGGTTTACATGGTTTCATAAGATATCACTCAACCTGTAGGGAGCCTGATCCAGGCTACCAAGCACCTTGAAGGATGGGAAGAATTTTATCAACGTTGACACAAAGAAAATGGTTAAAAATATGTTAGGTAAAGGTTACAGTAGAAATAAGGTCGAAAAAGCACCAAAATTCCTAAATTTTTTTTATCTAACTGATCAATCTTGCTGATGCTGAAGGCTGCAAGGCTTGAAGCTTATCATTCAACATCTTCAGTCTTAGGAAGCCTTATTACAATTTCTAATGTAGAAGATAGTGGTTTTATGTATATTTATAATAATTTCACTCTGTAGTGCAGTGCTTTTAAGCCTCTGCAAAGGCCTTTTTAATTTTTCTTAATGAATTGAGGTGATTTGAACTAAATTAAAGATAGTCACTTTGCATTCCATAAAAGTTGAATTGCCTGAGTCATATTTTCTTTTCTTATTTGTTTTGCTTTTTGGAAACTGTTCCTCATTTTCCTCACTACAGTTCTTTGCAATCACTGTGTGGCTTTTACTAGAATGTCATATTTTTTTCTGAGCAACTGAAGGTGAGATTCATGGAATAACCTTGTGCACTAATAATTCTGAAATTAGATTAAAATAAATGAGAAATTAGTAATTTTTAAAATATGTTAAATTAAAATTGTTCATCCATGAGTCATCAGAGTATTCTTCTATAACTACTGGAAAGATTTTATACTTTACCTATCTTTTGGCATGTATATTTTAGAATGAATTTGCATTCAGCAAAAGCTAGGGATTTTACAGATGACTGATGCCTGTGAAAATGAGATTTCTCCCCTGAACTTACTTTAATTAAAATGCTGTAAGTAAAGGAACATTTTAATGTGCAATTTCCATATTTGGTTATGGCTGGCTTTCTAGAAAAAAAGAAAAGTTGCTTTAGTTTGCATATCAAAGAGCTCTGGTGCACAGATTCTGTACTGTTTATACATTGTTTAACACTCCAGATACTTTTTTATTGAATAGTGTTGCATAAATGATGCCCAAAGTGAAGATGAAGACCTTAGTATTACATCCCTTTTCCTGTTTTTGTTTTCTGAATTTTAATATTAAATAAAGCCTTTACTTACATTGGTAATGATACCAATGAACTGTAAGTTGAATGTAATCTAGGTTGGTAGACAAAAAAAACTGCACTTGAAATAACAATCTTTTTCTTTTTTCATAGATATGAGATCTCTGATAAGCAGCATGATCTCTTATGCATAGTGACCTAGAATTATTTTTTTCTTCATAGGAAATTTGTCTTATACTTTCAGGTCACAGGACTTTTCATAAGCAGTTTGATCAAGGATGTCCAAACAAATCATGAATTTCATTCGTAAGCTGTATTCACATTTAATCTTCTTAATATATTATCAGTATATATTTAATAATGTGTAATATTTTTGGCTAAAATCTGTTTTCACTCTCTCTCCATCACAGTTAGATAGTTCATCCACGAATCCTAACACTATGAGCATCAGTTTCTTTTTTTAATCATTTCTGTGATTAGAAAGGCATTTCTATGAAATATGCTTTTGGAAAAGAAATGTCCTTTTAGTTCTTATGGAAACTATACAACCTATAATTTGGATATTTTAATTGTTCTCACTATAAAATAGAAAAATGAGGCACTTAAAGGTTACATAATTTTGTTAGACATGTTTAATCAGCTAAGGCAAGATTTGAATCCACACAAGCTGGTGGCTCTATAGCCCATGCTCTTACTTTCTTATTTCTAAGTTTTATTAATTTGTTATTTATTTATCTATCTTTTCTCTTCCCCCACCAATAACAATACAAGTCAGAGACAGAATGTTATTCAAACGTTCATGCACTTAGTTACCCTGCTTTACCAGATCTGACAGTGAAATGGGACTATATGAAAAGGGTCACAATTAATATCAGAGTGTATTGAATAGCATGAGATATCCTAAATTGGGTAATTATTTATTTACTTAGTTTGTATTTTTAGATTGCCTTACAATGACGGAGTGTCCTTTACACTTTTTATTTTAATACTGATTAGTCTATATTTTGATATTTATTAAATATTCTTTGTATATTTTAATTTGTTCTTTTTAAAATTTGTATAGATAAAAGCAAAAATACTATAATGAAACAATGTTTAATGTGATTTTATGTTACTTTAAAGGAGAATTGTCTAATTTTAATGAAATTTTATTTTTAATATTACCAATGTATTTAACTAAATAATTAAGGTTTTGTGAATTTGTGGAATACATTTCAAAAAAAATTGCATTGTAACATTAAATTTATTTTGTCCTCAATTTTTGACAGATTTAGGGAGTACAAATGTAGCTTTGTTACATGGATATATTGCATATTGGTGAAGTCTGGACATTTAGTGTACCCATCACCCGAATAGGGTGAACATTGTACTCAATAAGATATTTTTTCAACCCAACCCCTCTTCAAACCCTCCTAGCTTTTGGAATCTCCAATGCCTGTTACTCTACTCTGTCCATGTGTACCCATTATTTAGCTACCACTTGTAAGTGAAAACATGAAGTATTTAAGGTTGTTTTTATGAGCTATTTCATTTAGTGTAATGGCACCCAGTTCCATCTGTGTCGCTGCAAAAGACGTAATTTTCTTCTTTGTGGCTGAGTATTATTGCGTTGTATGTGTATATGTATACCATAGTTTTGTTATTTAGTCATCCATTGCTGAACATAGGTTGATTTCATGACTTTGCTATTATAAATAGTGCCCCCATAAACATATGAGTGTAAATTTCTATTTTATATAATCATTTCTTTTCCTTTGAATAGATACCCAGTAGTAAGATTGCTAGATAGAATGGTAGTTTTATATTTAGTTCTTCGATAAATCTTCATATTGTTTTCCATAGAGGTTTACATTTGCATTTCCACCAACAGTGTATAAGCTTTCCCTTTTCTCCTCATCCTTAACAACATCTGTTGTTTTTTGACTTTTTAACAATAGCTATTCTGACTTGTATAATATGGTGTCTCATTGTGGTTTTCATTTTCATTTCTCTGGTAATTACTATTGCTGTGATTTTTAATGTTTATTGGCTGCAAATTAAAATATATTTATTTGAATGCTTTATTTTGTATAAAATTACTCTAAAACATTTTTACCTAATAATTTTCTTTCCTCTTTCTACTGAAGACTAGATGGAAACAGCATAAGTGATAGGTTACTACTGCTGTCTGTAGTATCTTACTATCAAAATTACCTATTTTCAGCATGATTTTTATTTTAAAAGTATCTGTTAATCTTAGAGAAGAAGCTAACTTTGAAGATATTTTAAAAATAAGTAAAAAGAAGTAAGCCTCTATCTTATAAAAAATTATCAAATACGATTTAAAATATTATTCATTTAGCTAACTAATATTAGAGGGTATAAATTTTCCCTGCAGGTTAACAATAGGACATCAGGTAGAGTCAGAAAACCAAGTGAAAACTGTGTCATAATATAAATTCTAGCATACTTTATTAAAAAGAAATGCAAATAAAACACTTCATTTTCTTCACAAGATCTGTTAAGTGATACAAGAGAAAGATTTACTTTCACTCTGGGCACATTTGTAGAACATGTCACTGAGTTGAAAGCCCTGTGATATGAAAAATATCTTTTAAGATGCGTATTATTGTTATTATTCTTATCATTACTATATAAATTCCATTTATCATTAAATAAGTTAGCATTCATTTATTGAGCAAGTGTTTTTAATACCAGATATAGGATTGACCTTAAGCCAGGAGAGGGAGATTTTTTTAAATTCTATATATTTGAGAAATTAAATTTAATAAAGAAGAATTATCTAAATATATAACAATAAGATTTGGGATACTAGTGAAACAAAATTTTCCTAAAGAAATATATAAGCATTTAGAAAGCAAATGCCTCACATGCTTTCCAGCTTAACCTTTTACAGAAAGTGAAATATTTATGTATAATAATAGATGTAATTTTCTACAAATTAGCAATGATTATTTATAAAAATTTAAACAGGTCTTATTTTTTAGCATTTCTTTTTTATTTAATAAAATTTAATGTTTTAATCTTTTTTAAAAAACAAAAGGTACTACTTTTATTGTAAACATTTTTGAAAACATGACTGTAAAGGGGAAAAATGTATATCACACAACATAACTCTAATAGATGACTCCAGTTAATATGCTAGAATGTACACTTCTACATTATTGTGTTTTAAGGTTTGCAGGTAAAATAAGGAGAGAGAGAGTGGATTTTTATTTTATCAATTTATAAGTAGGAATATGCAGTTTTAGTGAGAATATTACATTATAAGTAGAAACTATGGAAGAAAAGGGTTAAATTGTGAGAACATTAACAGGTTTCTTTTCCATATGAGCATATGGGATAAGATTAATAAAGCACTTTCAAAAATGATTTTATATCTCTACTGACCAAGGAAAAAGCAAATCTCAGAGAGAACAAGTGTATGGCTAATCCCATATTGAAATAATTCTATGTTGAAAGGACGAGAATAAGAAGACGTTCCCATTTGAAGATATCTTAGTTGCCATTATAGGAAAAGAAAAATGTGAAAGCCTTACTAGGCTTAATTACTAGGTATCTTAATATCTTTGTTATCTGATTTTACAGAGGCTTTGCACCTTTTATTATACTTGAGATTGTTGACAACTTGGAATAGTGTTGTTATTTTTTCCATCAACATGCAAATTTTGTGTTAGAATGTAATTAATGATTGCCTTGTGGTTATTGAAAAATTTTATTAGTTTTTACTTCTATTTTAAAATTCATTTTAACATTTGTATTTGGTTATAAAATTCTACTCCAAAATGTCTTTTGAACTGGTTGTAAAATGTTATTGGCATCATTTTTTTACAGGTTAAATATAATCTTTGGCATGTGAGCAATTTGTATTTTTATGAAAGTCATAGCATTGCCTTCTTTAATATTTATTTATTAAAGGCACTATTCAGGCATAAGAAAGAATAAGATCCAGCCATTTGCAACATCATGGATAGAACTGGAGGCCATTATGTTAAATGAAATAAGTCAGGCACAGAAGGACAAGCATTGCATGTTCTCACTTATTTGTGGGATCTAAAGATCAAAAGAATTGAACTCATGGACATAGAGAGTAGAAGGATGGTTACCAGAGGCTGGGAAGGGTAGTAGGGGCCTAGGGGGAAGGTAGGAATGGTTATTGGCTACAAAAAAGTAGTTATAAACAGTGATCAAGACCTGCTATTTGACAGCAAAACAAGGTGATTACATTCAATACTAATTTTACATTTCACTATTTTTATTTTTTTAGCTTTTAAATGCTCTCTCAGCAGAATCAAGTAATTGTACATTTTAAAATAATTTAAAGAATGTAATTAGATTGTTTGTAGCTCAAAGGATAGATGCATGAGGGGAAAGATACCACATTTCCATATGATTATATAACATTGCATACCTGTATCAAAACATTTCATGTACCCCATAAATAATTACACCTACTATGTACTCACAGAAATTAAAAATAAATAAAAATAATTCTTATTTTAATACGTAATAAAATATTATTAAGTACTCTCTATTTTATAAATAATACATATAATTAAATTTTACTATAATTTAATAATAATAACTTTAAAAAGATTACGTAACAATTTTGGGTGGTATTAAGTGGATTACAAAAGGCCAAGGAAACTGCCTTGCTAGAGAAATACACTACATGTGCAGCTCATCAGGCATAATTTTTCTGGGCTTCCACAAATGAGTTCAAGTACCAAGAGAACTATACCTTTGCTGCTTCTTGGTTTCTCTAGTTCTTTTTCCTTCTGCTGATTTTTTTTGTTTGTGTATGTTTTGCTCATATATGATAAGCCATTCTTCAGTGCTGACAGCATTACACATTTAATTTTATTATCTGACTATTTTGTAATCTATAAATGGACTAATGAATTATAGAGGCTTATTCTCTTTTGGGTGAGAAGTGACAGAGAATTTGAGTTGTTTGTTTTGTCATTAGTAATTGATTACTTGTATATTTGTCTATTCTGAGCACACAGGAAGTGAAACTCCTCTATGATATCAAAACAAATGAAGTTTTATGTATTACATCTTTTGATCTGTGACTAAAATTGTGGAATTGAAATTGTGTGTGTATGTATTTGTAATTCAGAATGGCTTCTCCTAATTATGTTATTATAAAATGTTGTTTTATGGTCAGAAGATATTCCTAAATACAATCATAAAGAAATTATTTTTTGGGTTGGCTTATACAGAATTTTAATAAATCCAAATTGAGATTATTTAGTAAACTTCTAGATAGAAGTTAGTTTTGCGGTCCTATTAACTGTTAAATACTCTATGACTAGATCTGAAAAACAATCCAAAGAGCTCTATAAGATTAATCAATGTTCTTGCTTCATTTATGCAAATAATCAGTTCAAATTACATGAAACTAGCTTAATTTGCAATACTGCCTTCCCAAATGTCCATGGGGTTGTGGGTTTTCCCATAGCTGGGATCCTGGAGGTCCACAGAGAGAGTGGGCTGCTCTACGGTTATTTCAGATATTTCACTCATCCCTGCCCTAGGAGTCATTCAGGACTAAGAATGCACTTGGTGACCTTATAGAGGGTTTCCAGTCTCCTCCCTCTTCAGTCCTGGTGTCTGCACCATCTTTCCATCCACTATCAGTTTATTCTCTCAGAGTATCTGTTTGGAAATACTGGTCTACTTCATATTTTGTTCTCTCTTTGTGGGAGAAGCTCTTCTTGTCCATGTCTGTTTGACCATCTTTGCAAGTGGTCTAATATTTAATTTTGAATCTAATTTGTAATACATCTGCCATGTTGTCTAGCCATTTCTGAAAATGAAAAATAGGACCAGAAGAAAGGTCAGAGATGGAGAGATCAATACAAGAGATTGGAGGGAATGCCAATGAAAATAGTTTAGAGTATAAAATAATTAGAGACACCAACATGAGAGGAAAATAAACAGCAAAACCAAAAAAAAAAGGACCATTATAGATTCTAAATAAGGAGAGGTAAAGAAGCAAGTGTTGGACCAAAATGTAATTTGACTTAGATGTGATATTTTGATTTAGTTTTATTTAAATGTGATGGACAATAAGTTAATTTTTAAATAATCTGTAGCCTATGGAAATCAAGTGTCCACTTGATATCAGGAGTATTTATGTTAATTTGGCAGTAAAATTTAGAAAACATACTGTAGTTATTTATGTGAATATAGTGAATTATTTGTCAATTAGTTGAGATATATTCTTTTTGACAATGCTTGAGGTACCTAAAATCTGTGATGTTATAGAACATACTTATATAGTGAATATTCTCACTTTATCTTGTTTCTTCAGAGTATTCTATGGTGGACAAAATGTATCTAACCACATAGAGAAACTCTTGATACATGTCGAAATAATGAGATAAAAACCACTGAAACTCTAGGGAGTATGCCCTGAAAGTTTTTTGCCTATGCTCCATAGGGTGTATAAAGTTTTAGCTAAATCAGTTAGAAATTTGTTATCTAGCCATGAAATGCTAAACTGAAAATTATGTTTTAGATACTTGGATAGGAATTTACAATTAAATATGCTACCAATTTTCTCTCTAAATTTAATTCCAGAGGTACGTTTTCTTACAGCTAAGTGTAAGGCATTTAGATTTAATTACAATTATATGAGAAATACATAATTATTTAAGTTCATACTTTTAAAAACATTTTATTTGTATACTTATATATCTATGATAATTCCATGATATCAGTAAAGCCATAGTACACTGCAATGATTTATATCCATTTTTAAATTTTATCTATTTTGAACATTTAGGTTCAGGGTTACATGTGCAGGTTTGTTGTAGAGATAAGCTATGAGTCACAGGATTTTGCTGTATAGATTATTTTATCACCCAGGTAATAAGTATAGTACACAATGGGTAATACTTTTATCCTCTCGATCCTTCTATCCTCCACCTTCAAGTAGGTCCCAGTGTCTGTTGCTCTCTTCTTTGCATCTATATATTCTCATTGTTTAGTTCTCACAAGTGGGAAGATTTGGCCTTTGGTTTTCTGTTCCTGTATTAGTTTACTTAGGATAATGGCCTCCAGCTCCATCAATAATGCTGCAAAGGACATAATCTCCATTTTTTTTAATGAAATCATAGTATCAGAGTACTCCATAGTGTATATGTATCACATTAAAAAAAAATCCAGTCAACCATTGATAGGCATCTAGGTTGATTTTATGACTTCGCTATTGTGAATAGTGCTGTGATACACATGCACGTGCATGTGTCTTCATGGTAGAATGACTTATATTCCTTTGAGTATATATTAAATAATGGAATTGCTGGGTCAAACGGTAATTCTGTTTTAAGTTCTCTGAGGAATCGCCACACTACCTTCCACAATAGCTGAAATAATTTACATTCCCACCAGCAGTGTATAAGCATTTTTTTTCTCTGCAACTTGACCAGCATCTGTTATTTTTTGAATTTTTAATAATAACCATTCTGACTGGTGTGAGATGGTATCTCACTGTGGTTTTGATTTGCATTTCTCTAATAATGAATTGTGATGTTGACCATTTTTTCTTAAGCTTCTTGGCTGCATGTTTGTCTTTTTTTTAATGTGTCTTCATGTACTTTAATCACTTTCAATGGGATTCTTTGGTTTTTGCTTGTAAATTTATTTAATTCCCTTGTAGATTCCAGATATTACACCCTTGTCAGGTACATAGTATGCACAATTTTTCCCTCATTCTGTAGGTTGTCTGCTTACTCTGTTAGTTGTTACTTTTGCTGCCCAGCAGCTTTTTAGTTTAATTTGGTCCCATTTGTCAGTGTTCCTGTGTGTTGGAATTGTGTTTGGGGTTTTCATCATGAAATCTTTGCAAGGTCCTATGTCCAGAAGGATATTTCTTAGGTTATCTTCCAAGGTTTTTATGGTTTTTATCATTTTAGGTTTTACCTTTAAGTCTTTAATCCATCCTGAGTTGATTTTTGTGTATGGTATTAGGAAGGAGTCTGGTTTCAATCTTCTGCATATAGCTATCCAGTTATCCCATTTAATAAATAGAGAGTGCTTTCCCCATTGCTTTTTTTTTTGTCTACTTTGTTGAAGATCAGATTGTTTTATGTGTGTGGTATTATTTTTGGTCTTTCTATTCTGGTCCATTGGTGGATGTGCTCATTTTTGGACCAATACCATGTTTTTTTGGTTACTGTGGCCTTGTTATATCATTTGAAGTTGTGTAGCATGATGCCGCCAGCTTTCAATAGCATTGAATCTGTAAATTGCTTTAGGTAGTATGTCCATTTTAATGACATTGAGTCTCCCTATCCACAAGCATGGAATGTTTTCCCATTTGTTTGTTTCAACTTTGATTTCTTTAAATGGTATTTTTTAATTCTTAGTGTAGAGATATTTCACCTCTCTGGTTTTCTGCGTTCCTAGGTATTTTATTAATATTTTTTGTGGCTGTGGTGAATGTGATTGAGTTCCTAATTTGGCTCTCAGCTTGGATGTTGTTGGTATATAAGAATGCTACTTATTTTTGTACATTAATTTTGTATCCTGAAACTTTGCTGAAGTTGTTTTCCAGATCAAGGAGCTCTTGCACATAGACTTTGGGGTTTTCTAGGTATAGAATCATATTGCTTGCAAACAGGGATTCTTTGACTCTCTCTTACTATTTGGATGCCTTGTATTTCTTTCTCTTGTCAGATTACTCGGGCTAGGACTTTCAGTACTGTGTTGAATATGAGTGTTAAGAGAGAAGGTCTCCCTATTTTGTTCTAATTTTCAAGGGAAATGCTTCCAGTTTTTGCCTGGTCAATAGATGTTGGCTGTGGGTCTTCCAAAAATGATTCTATGACATTGAAGTATTATATGTTCTTTCAATGCATAGTTTGTTGAGGGTTTTTAATATAAAGGGATGTTGGATTTATCAAAAGCTTTTTCTGCATCTATTGGAATAATCATGTGGATTTTGCTATCTGCATCTATTGAGATAATCATGTGGTTTTTGCTTTATGTGATAAATCATATTTATTGACTTGCATATGTTGAACCACTCTTGCATCCCAGGTATAAAGCCTACTTGATTGTGA
Source organism: Cacajao melanocephalus (assembly GCA_963573385.1). Classification (NCBI taxonomy): domain Eukaryota; kingdom Metazoa; phylum Chordata; class Mammalia; order Primates; family Pitheciidae; genus Cacajao; species Cacajao melanocephalus. The sequence goes on along the minus strand of CAUYLG010036577.1, from coordinate 1,539 downwards.
TGGAGTAGTAGCTTTTTGATATGCTGTTGGATTTTTTGTACTAGTATTTTGTTGAAGATTTTTGCGTCTGTATTCATCAAGGATATTGGCCTGCATTTTTCTTTGTGTGTGTGTGTGTTGTATGCCTGCAGGGTTTTGGTATCAATGATGGTAGCCTCATAGAATGAGTTAGGGAAGAATTCTTCCTCCTCAATTTATTTGGAATAGTTTCAGTAGAAATAGTACCATTTCTTCATATATCTCATAGAATTCTGCTGTGAGTATATCTGCTCCTGGGATTTCTTTGGTTGGTAGGCTTTTTGTTACTGATGCAATGTATAAGACATTACATAAATTTGTGTGATGATTTTGCCCTTATAGAATATCAGGCTAAAAATGACTTAATTTTCCAATGTATTATGTTTAATTTGACTTGTACTTTACTTTAATACCATTTAATAATTGGTATGAATATACTCTGGAAACGAGAATCTTTTCCCTTACGATTTTTGTGCACTTACTTAATGATGTTGTTTCTTCAATAAATGATATCTTTGAAAATTTGTAGTGCAACCGTGTAGCAGGTGAAATGCAGATCATAGAACTTCCATTGGTTTACAAGAAGAAGAGTAGCACTAAAACTTTTAAATAACTATATATTTCATAATTATTTAATATGTTTTACTTGTGTCCATTTGTTAATTCAAAAATTTTTTCAGTGACACATGAAATTGTTAAATGAAAAATATACAGTATCAATTCTTAAAGAAAAAAATCAAATGTTGGCAATATTTAAATTAGAATGTAGAAAAATAGGGTGGTAAAAATAATCCTGAATAGTCAGAAGAGTCTGTGCTGATTTCCAATAAGAAGACTGAAAGTGACAGTTTCTTTTTATTTATTTATTTATTTACTTTTATTTTTTGAAAGAAAGAGAGAGAAAAGAAGAAAGAAAGAAAGAGTGAAAGAAAGGAAAAAAAAAGAAAGTAAGAGAGAAAGAAAGAGGAAGAGAAAGAGGGAGAGAGAACGTGATTCTTGTTCTATTGCCCAGGCTAGAATGCAGTCTAAAAATGGGTATTAAAAACCTCTTTTATGCCAATAATTGTGCTTAACAATGGAGACAGGGAGGAATAAGGGATGAAAATAACAAGCAGCCAACCAATATTTTATTTAAACCTGTGAAATGCTTATGCAATTGCTGAGGAGTGATTTACTTCCAATTATGTGGTCACTTTTAAAACAGGTGTAATATGATACTGAGAAAAATGTATGTTTTGTGGATTTGGGGTGGAGAGTTCTGTAAATAATTGTTAAGTTTACTTGTTCCAGGTCTGAGTTCAAGTCCTGGATATCCTTGTTAATTTTCTTTCTTGTTGATCTGTCTAATATTGACAGTATAATGTTAAAGTCTCCCACTATTACTGTGTGCGAGTCTAAGTCTCTTTGTAAGTCATGAAGAACCTGCCTTATGTATCTGGGTGTTCCTGTATTTGGTGCATATATATTTAGGATCATTAGCTCTTCTTGTTGTATTGATCCTTTCACCACCATGTAATGTCC
>CAUYLG010036576.1:0-54261 GCA_963573385.1 Cacajao melanocephalus | reverse complement strand
CTCAGCCTTTTTGCACTCATTTCTTCCCATTTTTGTGGATTTATCCACCTGTCGTCTTTGTAATTGCCAACTTTCAGACTGGGTCTGAGTGGACGTCCGGCTTGTTGGTGATGAAGTTTTTTCTGTTTCTTAGTTTTCCTTTGGTGGATGCCCCTTTCCCACAGAGCTAGGCCTTCCCAGGTTCAGCTGTGCTTACTGTGAAACTCTCAGTCCTCAGTGCTTCCAATTGCTGTTCTGCTTGTGGGGATGAGACCAGCCGAGCCCGACTCAAAGGGCACCGCGTCCCATATACTCTGCACCGAGAAGCGCCACGCCGGCCAAAAAAGCCGCGCTGGTGACCCGTGTGGCTTCTCCACTGGAATCTCCCAGTCTGTGGGCAAAAAAACTCGTCCAAAAGTGCGGTGCCCACTCGCTCTCTGCACTTTCACTGGGAGCTACAATCCTGAGCTGTTACTAGTCGTGGATCTCTCTAATCCTTTTTTAAGTCTTTGCAAATTGGCTGTGTTTGGGCCCCCTTCAATGCTTAGCCCAGATATTTACGACTTTGCGTTAGCCTTAACTTCCTGCTTTCTCTAAGCCTGTCAGCCAGAAGTGAAAGCTTATGGTCTTCTCACTTCTTTTTTGAGCACGTAATCTGCCCTGGGCATATGCATGGATTTCTAAATATCCATTATACAGAGGGGATTGTCAAAGCCCTTATTTTCCAAAGTGACTCCCTTCCCAGGTTTTCCTCCAAGGCTGTCAGCATCTTAGGGCTTGCTCCAACTATAATCTTTTGCAGGGTGGCAGGGACTTGTTTCTTTTTAAAATGTGTTTAAGGAACATCCTTTACCTAGTAACTTTTCCACTCTGAGAGAGATCTAGTTAGGTAAAACAAAAGGAACTGCTTTTGTCAGTCCTTCAGAGAACCCTCAGACAGGTCAGAACAGAAAAACACAATTTCCTAGGAATAAGGTCCACTCTGCTCTCTCCAGAATCAGATACTCACATTGGAAACATGATCTGTCTTCTATTCTGCTACCATGCTAGGGAGGGAGTTGGGGAAGCCTAAGTTAAAAATATCACAAACCTTTTCTATTCCTGCCATGTTATCTTGATTTAACTTTTTACTTGGTCACTCTAAACATTTGACAATTTTCTGGAGTTCTGACAAAGTTGATTCTGAAAGTATATGGCAATATTATCGCTGGCAACATTTCAGATTATGAAAACTTGGAAGTTCATTTTAAAAAATATGGCCTTTAATAATTTCAAAAAGTCTAAGACCATGATATTTTGACTAAATATAAGAGAAACTATTACTTTAGATTTTGAGAGATATTTCAACTATGTGTCCTCAAAGATCTTAGATTCATAATACATCTAATCTGTAAGTATAGTTTTGTTATGATCTGGCCATTTTTTGAATACTGACTCTCCAGTTTTGTATACTGCCTCTCATAATTGTCAAGGCTTTGGGTTAAGTGTGAGGAGATGCTGCAATCAGACTCAAGCTTTATGCATTAATAATATCTTCTTCTGTTTTATTATAATGTATTTTGTTCAAAAATGCTATCTTTCTCACAGGGCATACACAAACTTGACTACTACTGAATGGTCAGCTCCAATTGTGTGGCATGGCACTTTCAATGAGTCAGTTTTGGAAAATTATTATGCAAATCATAAAATTACTGTGGGGTTGACTGTGTTTGCTGTGGGAAGGTACGTAATTATGTCAAATGTCCTTTGCATTTAGGCTTTTTATTATAGAAAATGGGATGTAATCTACTGAAGCACCTAATAATTTCACTTAATAACTATTATTAAATCAAGGCAAATTCCTGCAATAATTTTTTTTTTTTTTGAGATGGAGTCTCGCTCTGTCACCCAAGCTGGAGTGCAGTGGTGCCATCTTGGCTCACTGCAAACTCTGCCTCCTGGGTTCAAGTGATTCTCCTGCCTCAGCCTCTCAAGTAGCTGAGACTACAGGTGCACACCACCATGCCTGGCCAATTTTTTGTATTTTTAGTGGAGACAGGGTTTCACCATGTTGTCTAGGATGATCTCGATCTCCTGACCTTGTGATCCACCTACCTTGGCCTTCCAAAGTGCTGGGATTACAGGTGTAAGCCATTGCACCAGGGCTTCCTGCTATAATTCTAAATATCACTTGGTCCACTCAAAAAATGTCCCAACACTTGAGTTTTCTTTTGTTTCTTTTGTCTGATTTTACAATGCTCTCCCAATATTAATTTAATTTCTTGGGTCTACTGACAGTCATTTTAAATATCTTCTCTTTCTTCATAAGGTTGTGTTTCTGTTATAGCCATTTTTCATTGTTTTTACAAGGAGTCGACCTAATAATTTGCTCCTACCAGTGCTTTCCCCAAATCATGAATTACTTTCAGATAAACTTACTTAACTGTGCTTATTGCCCCCTTACAGGAACACTGGTTCAATATATAATAAAACAACGTAACTGCAGATATTTGTAATAGAATTTTTACCTGCTATATTTTCTGACCACCAATTATAATACATAAAATAAAAAGTACATAAAATAATCCAGTAATTTAAAAATAAATCTAATTTTTTCTTCATTCCTAATCAAATAGAAAATCAAAATAATTAAAGTAGACTCCTAAAAAATACAATTACAATGAAATATTGCCATTTAAAGATGGATAAATACAGCCATTGTGTTGATCTCCTAACTTCTGAAACCCTTGGAAAACAACAAATATGAATCAAAAAAAGTTTTAAGTTAAATAAAACTAAGAAATATCCAAAATCGGCTGGGCGTGGTGGCTCATTCCTGTAATCCCAGCACTTTGGGAGGCCAAGGCAGGGGGAATCACCTGAGGTCAGGAGTTTGAGACCAGCCTGGCCAACATGGCAAAAACCAGCCTCTACTAAAAATACAAAAGTTAATCAGATGTGGTGGGATATGCCTGTAATCCCAGCTGAGGCAGGAGAATTGCTTGAACCTCAGAGGCAGAGGTTGCAGTGAGCCAGGATTGTGCCACTGCACTCCAGCCTGGGAGACAGTGAGACTCCGTCTCAGGAAAAAAAAAAAAAGACCTTATATCAATAACCTAACCTCCTACTTTAAAAAACTCGATAAAGAAGAGCAAACTATACCTTAAGCAATGAAAAAAGCAGTGTGGGGCTAAACATTAGAACAGAAATAAATGAAGTAGAGAATTTTTAAAAATAGAATCACTAAAACCAAAAATTGGTTCTTTGAAAAAGATCAGCAAAATTGATAAACCTTTGAAAAAACCATATTGAGGGGCATTCTACAAACGAGCTGATCAGGACTCTTCAGAGCTGTGAGGTCATGAATAACAAGGAGAGAAACGGACACAAATAGGAAGAGACTAAGGAGACTAAATGCAATGTGCGTCCTGGGTTGGATTATGGAAACTAAAATGTCCATTGGAGGAATACTAATTAAATCAAAAAATCTCTGGTATAGTTAATAGTATCTTACCACTAATAACTGCCTACTTTTGACAAGTGTGCAATGGTTACATAAGACATTAATGTTAGGAGAAGCTGGATGAAGTGTATATGGGAATTCTCTAACTTACATTTGCAACTTTTATTAAATTTGCCCTACATCAAACCATACACAAAAATTAATTCAAATGGGTAATAGATTTAAAATGTTAAAGATGAAACAATAAAGCTATGAGATGAAAATACAGAAGAATATTTTCATTACTTTAATGAGGCAAAGATTTCTGAAACATGACACAAAAGCACTTAACCATGAAAGTAATGCAGGCTGGGTGAGGTGGCTCATGCCTGTAATCCCAAAACTTTGGGAGACCAAGGTGGAGGAGGATCACTTGAAGCCAGGAGTTCAAGACCAGCCTGGGAAACATAGCAAGACACTGTCTCTATAGAAAAAAATTTTTCTGAATTAGCCTACGTGTGGTATTGTGCACCTGCAATCCCAGCTACTCGGGAGGCTCAGGAGGGAAGACTTCTTGAGCCCAAGAGGTTGAAGTTGCAGTAAGCCATGACTACACCACTGCACTCCAGCCTGGGTGACAGAGTGAGAACCTATCTCTAAAAATAAAATTTAAAATCTTTTTAAAAGAAATGTTGGTAAAATGGACTTCTCTGGATTTTAGGTGCTAGCTTCCAGCTCAGTAGAATATTTTAAGTGACACTTTTCATAATTTACTTGGTAATTTTAGATGTTCTGAACCAGAAAGTTTTCTCCTTATCTCTAATCTGCTATATTTATTAAACTTAGAACAATATCCAGAATTCATTTTTAAGGATTATATAAACATTATTTAAGGTGAGCAATACACGATTACCTTTCCTTTTTTGAATTTACCTGAGGCCATTTATGACTCTGAGAATCTTTTCCTGGCTTGAGAGACTAGAATTGAAAAAGTTTTGTTTTTCAGCCAGCTATTCTAAAATTACAGTAAGGGACACAAGGTAAAATTAAAAAAATGGTTCAGACAGTGGATTATTAACTATGTCTCCTCTGATTTTGTATGCATAACTGATTACTCATAAAGCAAGACACAGACAATGATAACTCCTCCTGCAACGACCCAAGACCTTTCCTGCCTATGACCCCCAAAAGCAAGTTATAATTGCTTTTCAGGTTATCACCCTGATGGCTCTCATTCTGGGCTGGGTTCTGCTCAATTTTCTAATCTCAATAAGTTTCATTATCTCTAGTGAGGAACTTCTCTTCTATTCTATGATCTGCAGAACCCCATCAGGGAGAGGAAAGGCAGATAATTTCACTTTCTTCTATATTACTTAAATGTAACTCAAGAAGTATATCTAATATGTGGTTGCCTAGTAGCATTGCTAGATAAGCTAAAGTCAGTGTAATTTAAATAATATGTGCTCCACTAAAGTATAATATAAAGATGAACTCAATCACTTCTTATTTACTTCACAGATACCTTGAGTTCTATTTGCCAGGCTTTTTGTTATCTGCTGATAAGTTTTTTATGGTTGGCCAGAAAGTAATAATTTATGTCATGGTAGATAACTTCTCCAAGATGCCTTGGATACATCTGGGCCCCCTCCGTACATTCAAAGTTTTTGAAATTAAACGCGAGAGGAGATGGCAAGATATCAGTATGATGCGCATGAAAACCATCAGTGAACTCATTGTCAACCACATCCAATACGAAGTTGACTTCCTCTTCTGCATGGACGTGGATCAAACCTTCAGAAAAAAATATGGATTGGAGACTCTGGGAGAGTCTGTAGCTCAGTTACATACTTATTGGTATCAGGTAAATCCTAATCTAGTACCCTATGAAAGAAGTCAATTATCAGAAGCTTATATACCTATGAACAAGGGAGATTTTTATTACCATGCTGCTGTTTTTGGTGGCACTCCCCTTCAGGTTCTTGATATTGCCAGGGAGTGCTCTAAAGGAATCATCAATGATAAGAAAAATAACATTGAAGCAGTGTGGCATGATGAAAGCCACCTAAACAAGTATTTCTTTCTCCATAAACCCACCAAAATATTATCACCAGAATATTGCTGGGATTTTAATCATGAAAGGAATTCTGATATCAAAACTGTGAAACTCTCTTGGAATATTAAGTATTATAAATTTCTTAGAGTGACAGCATAATTTTATAGCCCTTCCTTTATATTTCTGAATTTAAGAGCATCATTTTGTCTCATTCTTTAGAAAATTGTCTTATTCCTTAGAAAATTTGCACTCTACAAAAGTTAGCACTAAAAAATCACAAACAAAATGGCAAGCCCACTACAGAGCAAACTTAAACTTTCCCTTACGTTCATTTTGAATCATACAACATGAGATTTAATAGTTGCAGAATAAGTTTATTGAAATCAGAAGAAGATATGAATGTTGAAATATTATTTGTTAGATCGTATCAAACAAAATGTTAAAAGAAAATGAAATGTGAAATACTTTCATTGATCCAAGTAGATATAAATTTTTCCTATTGCTTAAGGAAAGGAGTTATTTAGAGGTGTGGGGAAAAGAAGATCCCTACAACTATATCAATATGCCCTGTATGTAAAACTTTGAAAACAACGCTGTCACCAAACTTTGAGTCATTCTGAAGGAATTATATACTTAAAAACTACAAAGTTGTTTGTTGTAAAAACTTATGAAAAGAAAATAAAAATATAGAGAGAGAAAATTAAGTCTCCCTTTTACTCTCCCTTTGAAAACCTATCTTAACATATTTCTTATGTATGCATTTATATACCCACTACATGAATACACACACACACACACACACACACACAATCACACATGTGCTTATATAATATTTTATACAAGTTGACTTACATCACACACACACACATCTTATCAATAGTCAAGGTCTAGCTAGTAAAGCAGAAACTACTATTCTAGGTATTTCAAACAAGGGGGATTTAACACAGGGAACTGGACATGAAGGTGATAAAAGAGCTTGAGAGAGATACAAGGGAGAGGAGGCAACCCATGATTTTCAAAATAAAGGCAATAACATCCTGAGGGTTGAAGAGAAAGATGTAGGATGTCTAGAAAGAGCTAGAACCTAGCAGAAGTTACCTGGCATGAGGTGACACAAAAGAGAAAGGAGTGTCAGCTACTACTCAATATGCTACCCATAGTGAGGGTGTGGAGGGGAGATCCAGGCTTTTCTGCTCCTCCTACCCTGCTCTCTTCTGTCAGTATTTTTTGGTGCCTGTGCTATGCAATCATCAGAAAGCACGGGAGTCTGGGTAATATAGACCTCTGCCACATTGAGCAGAGCACAGGAAAAATGAAAGATTGAAGAGTAAACAGGCAAATGGCTACTACAGTCCAACCATTGTGCCACAAAGCACCCGTTTTCACCCTTCTATCCATACTTAACTTTCATAAAATGACTTAGTGTTTCCACCTACTAGAATTCAATTAACTTTTGTACAAAAGGACACTTTCTTCCCAAAAAGGTGGAACACAAAGTACCATCTGACATAGTATCTCTCACCATGTCCAGGAAGCCCACATGAACTGAGTTCCTCTCCATCAGAACTGCACTTGGCTCCTCACAGTTTTGTGAACTCTGATCTAAATTAATAAAAGAATATTAATGTAAATAACAGAGAGATTCTGCGCAGATATTAAGTTTATTCAGGAGTGTGCAGGGCATTTGCAAATCTGAGATATGTGGGCTATAAAGCCCATAAGCATATCCAAAGAGGTTGAGGAAAAGGAAGCCTTTAAATGTAAAAGGGAAAAGTATACATAATTTGTTCTGAAACAAAGAGAACTTTGGTTACAGGGGCTTATTGCAGGAGTTAACACCAGTTCATTATTGGTGTGTCAGGTAAGTGTTCTTGTGCATCTGGCTAGCTATCCTTGTAACTCATGTAGCAAACTGTGTGTAAGAGCCCTTCAGAGAGTCTTTGCAATAATTCTTATCATAGGCATGCGTGCATGACGGCCCTCTCTTCTCAGCCTTCTGGCTTTATTTTTATTATTAGGTTTTGACACAAGTGACTCCATTTTTTTTTTTTGGTACTTTAGGTTTTGGGGTACATGTGCAGATTATGCAGGATTGTTGCATAGGTACATACATCACAATGTGGTTTGCTGCCTCCATCCCCCCGTCACCTATATCTGCCATTTCTCCCCATGTTATCCCTCCCCAACCTCCCCACGCCCTGCTGTCCATCCCTCAGCCTCACCCAACTGACCCCAGTGGTGACCCCATTTTGATCCTGACGACTTTCACAAGAATAACTAACATTCCTCATTTAAAAATAATAGAAGGAAAAAAAGAAAATAAATAATTGACTAATGTACAGAAATATACATTTATGTTTATAATATACAAATAAGAATATGCATGCCTGCTTCAGTCCTCGTTTCCACAACTGCTCACAAGGTCAAGTTCATATTTATCACATTTCTTTCACCACCCATTCCATGTTCCTTCCCCTCTGCTAAAAGCTCAGCTAGATACTGTTCTTTACCTAGTGGGATGGCATAATTGTTTTCCCTATGTGACTTGAGTCTTTGGTGAGTCATTATTGGATTGCCACAGTTTCCCCTTAACAATGGCTGTTAGAGAAAACAATAGTAGGAGGCTCCCAGTGAACACCTTGAGTTCTAAATATAGCCACCATTCCACTTTTGTATAGTAGCAACCAACTTTCTTCTTGATAATTTTGGACCCTTGATAATTGGGTTCCCTGATTCAATACAGAGAACTCCTCTGGCTGTTGATTCAGCATGATGAGAATACAAAATGGCCAAGGGGAAGTCTCAAATTCCAATCAACAGGATCATTATTGCGTTTCCCAGTGGGAACATTTCTTTCTAAGGCTCTAGGGCCTCCAAACCCACTGAACCCAGGCTTGCAGAGATGGAAACAAAAATGACTCCATTGGGTTATCTGGTGTAAAAGAAGGCCTCACGACTCTACCTCATACCTTCTGGCTCTGGAGAAGACAGTATGACATAGTAGCCACTATTTTAAGGCATATCCCACATACTTTAGGACAGCACCCAACCTCACAGAGTGTTGTCTCACAGCTCACAATGTTACAGAATCTTTAGCAAGCCGTTTCATAAAGTGACCTGCTTCCAGTCATGAGTTGGCTCGTAAGAGCAATGGACTCCGTGGGTGTGAGTCTATTGTTGCACTTACTTCACAGTAAAATCTATCTCTTTAGTCTGAGGCAATGGATAAAGCCTCTTTAGTCTGAAACAATGGATAAAGCTGCAAATCATGGTCCTGGCAGAAGAACTGTAAGAAAGAAAGGCAAATCTCTAACAAACATATTTTTGTTTGGGGATAAATTTCTTACTTTTACATAATGGAAAAGACCCAAGGTAATCAATATGCCACCACAGTCTCTGCTATTAGCAGACTGGGCGTTTAGCAGTGGAGATAGCCAGATCATCACTGATGAGAAGAAATCTATCTTACTGAGTCTTGGCACAGCTTCCGCCCCTGCACCAATGCCACTTTGTACATAGGCCCATTGAGCAAATACTGTAGTGACTATAAAAAAAGGCTGACTGAACTCAGTCACAGAATAGGTTATCTCATCGACTTGATTATTGAGAGCCTCCTCTGTTGAGATTGCTCTTTGGTGACCATTTTCATGTGACACATATATCCTCACACTCTGCCTATTTCAGAACCCCGTAAAGGACCTTGGACTCTCTTGTCACCAATTTACCAATCTGCACAAGTCCAATCTCATATAAACCATTTCCATTTCATGGATTGCAGATGCATACACCACGCTTTTAGTTTGTTGGATCAGAGAGCATTAAGTTCATGGTGGGTAGAAGAGTCATAGCTCCAGTACATTTCTTATGCATCAAGCATTCATCTTCTACCTGGGTCATGCAAAATGCCTTACCCAGTATCTGTATTTGCCACTTGAGTCTGCTAAGTGGCACAGACCTTGCTCTACAAAATGGACTTTAATAGAATCTTCTCTTGCCTTGGGCCTCACTCAAAATTGGAGTGGTTACCAGGTGCTCAATAAATAAGAGTGGCACACCCAAATGCAGGATACGTCACCTCCAATATCCAGAGTCCCCCTCAGCATTGTGCCTCTGATTTAGTTGAAAGTGGGGCAAGGCACAGGAACTTGCTTGTCTAGAGCAATATGTCTACATGCTCCTTAGACATAGTGTTGATTGCAGGCCCCTAAATTTCTGGGGGGTTTTTCTTCCACCTCTTTGTATATGTTTGTGTTAGCACAACATCTGTGAGTCTTGCTATTTTCTGTTAAAAAGATCCGATCAGCTGTGGCTAACAATAATATCCTGTGAGCTGTCCTGATGATCCAGGACCCTGTGGACTGTATTATGACAACATAGGAGGGTTCACTGATGTCTCTTCCAGGTGAAAGCAAACTGCTTTTGATAATCCTCATTAATCAATATAGGAAAAAACACACTTGTCAGATGCATACCAAATACCAGGGACTATGCTAATTTGCTCCAGCAAAGATACACCTGGAAAAGTAGCTGTCATTGGAGTCAGCACCTAATTTACTTTACAGTGATTCACAGGCATTCTCCGACTCCACCTGGCTTTTATACTGGCTAAGCAGGCAAGTGCTAGGAACCAAAAGCCCGCAATATTCAAGTCTTTAAATGGTAGCACTAATCTTCACAATTACAATTTCCACAGGGAGGTGCTATTAATTTTGATTTGCTATTTTAGTAGGAGAGCCTTTTCCATTGGCTTTCATTTGGCCCTTTTAAACATATTAACCATTTCTCCATGGGTCAAAGACAGATGTAAATACTTGACCAGTTGCTAAGTATAAATATTCCAACCATAAATTCAGGAACTAGAGCAACAACCACATAGTGGCTTCTACACATTGAAGTCACTGTGAGATAAATTCAGGGCAAAATTTATCTCCTATTTTCCATAAGTCTTCACTCTCTTCAGTAGACCACAATAGCATTTCTAGTTCCTAGAAATTATTGTTAACTCAGAACTAGTGTCCATTCTACATTTTCTCCAAGGACATAGGTATCCTAGCAAATAACCACAGGTCCTCCATCAAGGTGATATAGCCTCCCTTCAACCAAGGGATTTAAATTCTGTAAACTGACTTAGGTGTGTGAACATAGCCAGAGACCACAACTTACTGTGGCAACTCAAGTTACATTTCTGTTGACCAGGCCTAGAGTTTTTCCAGTAATATAGAAACATATCATTCTTATTTAAATCAGAGTCCATTATAGTATCTCCTCACACCGATTCATTTCTTAATAACTTGGTGAAGAAAAATGTCCTCTAAGTCCCACACCCAACCAAGGAACATAGAGGGAAGGAGAATGGACTGAACACAATAAAGTCAGTCACTTCAACATTCCTAACTAAACATTCCTGTCTCCCTAACTAAACCTTTGGATTTCTTACATAATGCCAGGGAAGTTATGACATCTAAATCTCATTAATCACAGGCTACCACTGAATTCGAATTTTAGTTTAACAACCAAGAAAATGCTTAGAACCACTTACTGCTGACTGAGATAACATACGAAATCCAGAATCTCAGGTAAATGTCCCTGCTTTAGTAGCTTCAGCTCAATCCAATATTATATTCCATTCTTCTTGGTCTAACAGTCTTATAATCCATTCTCACATGTGTTTCCTTACTAATATAAATTAGCAAGAGCTTGAAATTCTTTTAATGTAGAAGCTGTCTCCTATTGGAGCAGATCTTGAATTCTCTCCCTGGGGCATGCTATGTCGAACTCTAGGTATTAAGTCTACAAGTAATGAAAACAGGCATCACCTTGTAAATAAACTATGTTGGGTGGGGTCATTAGAGACTCTGTAAGGGGAAAGACTTATTTCCTCAGAATATTAGGAGGCGTTCTTTCCACTGACAAGAGAACCTCAAGGGATTTAGAATTTCAAGTTCTCTAGCCAGGCAAGGTGGCATGCACCTGTAATCCCAGCTGCTCAGGAGAATGAGGCAGAAGAATAGCTTGAACTCGGGAGTCGGAGTTTGCAGTGAGCCGAGCTCACACCACTGCACTCCAGCCTGGGTGACAGAGCAAGGCTTCGTCTCAAAAAAAAAAAATTTCAAGTTCTCAGATTCATCTGAATCCACCCAAATGCTCTCATCCCACATATGAGGGTCCTGGTCTTCCCTAATTCTCTAATTTTAGCAAAAGAGATTTTTAGAATATAGAATATTTCGTATATTCAACTTGCATTCTAATTATGTACATCATGCAAGTATATTTTGGGTTTTATCCTCAGCCATGTGTGACTATGGTCACACATGGAATTCCTTGTGAAATTGCTAAGGAGCTAAAAGGGACATACACACACACTCACAAATAAAATGGCACCATAACGGTCATCTGGTTCTGTGTCCATGCTTTGAGCTAGAAGTTTAAATTTCTAGACTTGTTATTTTACTTACATAAGCTCTCTAGGACAATCAGAAGCAGCAATTCCATCCTACAGACCTTGCACTCATTGGAGTACAGACAGCAGCTATTTAATGTCCCAAAGTCTTCCCTTCAATTGACATTTCTTCCCAAGCAACTACAGGTGATAAGATAATTTTAGTAACTATGCTACTACTACATGCCAAACATTTCTAGTTACCCTATTCTACTTTGTAAGGAGGTTTCACGGCATTCAAGTCAAATAGGTGAGCAATCCTAGAATTTTATTGTGAGGGTCTATTTCTCAGGGCTTTTGGTAGTTTGCATAAATGGCCATTATTATCCCCTGTCTGTCCATGGCCTTCTGCACTGTCCCCAGATGACAGTTCTCAACAGCCAGATACGTGAATATGAACCGGCAAGCCTCCAACCAACCTACCAAATGATTGTAGATATATGAGTGCTCCCTAGCTGAGATTAACTGAGCCTGGCCCAGATCAACAGAACCACACAAATGACCCCTAGATTCATGAGAAATGCTAAAGCATTGTGGCTTTAACCTATTAAGGTTTGGGGTGATTTGTTATACAGCAAAGGCTAACTGATACCAAAAAACTCCCAGTAGTAGAAACTACATCAAATAAGGGTCCAATCAGGAAAATACAGGTATTTCAAATGAGAGATTCTCATGTGAAAAGTGGTTACACAGATGATGGAACTGATAAGAAGCTAAGAGGGAGAGTGAAGAAACTGAGAAGCTGCAACCATCCCTAGGGCTAGAGGGGCAGAGGAAGGCCAAAAGACATGAAGGATGCAGCTGTCTGAGGGAAGCTAGAACTGCAAAGGAAACTTTTGACTTCAGATTTGTGCTTTTTATTTAAGCTCTCTAATACCATTAGATGCAGCCATTTAATCTGTTTGTTGGCTGTTGATTTATTTATGTCCTTTATTTCATTAAGTTAATATATACAAGTTCTTAGGACAGTGGCTGGCACATAGTAAGAGTTATATGAGTGGTAGCTGTCATTATCATTGTTGTCATTGTATATTTTTATAGCAAGAACCATACATAATTGCCTTAGTCCATTTTTTGTTGCTATAACAGAATACCACAGACTGGATAATTTGTAAAGAACAGAAGTTTATTTAACTCATGGTTCTGGAGGCTGGGAAGCCCAAGGTAGAGGGGCTGGCATCTGGTGAGGGCCTTCTTGCTTATCATAACATGGTGGAGTACATCATAAGGCAGCAGGGCAAGAGCTTGCCAGCTCAGACCTCTCTTTCTCTGCTTTTTTTTTTTTTTTTTTTTTGAGACAGAGTTTTGCTCTGTCATCCAAGCTGGAGTGCAATGGTGGCACGGTCTCGGCTCACTGTAACCTCCACCTCCTGGGTTCAAGCAATTCTCCTGCCTCAGCCTCCTGAGTAGTTGGGATTACAGGTGCACACCACCATGCCCGGCTAGTTTTTGTATTTTTAGTAGAGACAGGGTTTCACCGTGTTGGTCACACTGGTCTCAAACTCCTGACCTCATGATCTGCCTGCCTTAGCCTCCCAAAGTGTTGGGATTACAGGCATGAGCCACCATGTTTGGCCCTCTCTTTCTCTTCTTATAAAGCCACAAGTCTCATCAAGGGTCTCACCTAATCCTAATTATTTCCCAAAGGCCCCATCTCCAAAGGCCATCAACATATGAATTTGGAGATTCCAACACGTGAAATTTGAGGGACACATTCAAACCACAGCATGCCAAAAGTCTTTGGCTTCAATGATTACCTTATTCATGTGAGTCCAGGGATAATTTAATTAGCTGTTTACTACTATATTCCTCAGGCTTCTAGATACTTATTTCTGAATACTCATATGATTTTTAATTGATGCATAATAGTTGTACATATTCATGGGGTACATGTAATATTTTGATAAATGCATACAATATATAATGATCAAATCAAGGTAATTGGGATATCCATAATCTCAAACATGTTTTCTTATGTTGGTAACATTCCAATTACTTTCTTCTAGCTATTTGGAACTATACAATATATTATTTTTGACTATAGTCACCCTACTGTACTTTCAAAGACTAGATCTTATTACCTCTATTTAATTGTTCTTTTATACTCATTAATTCACCTTTCTTTGTCTTCCCATACCCCTACCTTTCTCAGCCTTTAATAACCACCAATCAACTCTCTACCTCCATGAGATACATTTTTTTTGGCACCCACATATGATGAGTGAGCACATGCAAAATTTGTCTTACTGTGCCTGGCTTATTTCATTTAACATGACCTCCAGTTCCATCCATGTTGCTGCAAATGACAGGAGTTCATTCTTTTTTATGGCTGGGTAATATTCCGTTGTGTATATGTACCACACGTTCTTTATCCATTCATCTGTTGTTGGACACAGATTGACTCAATATCTTGGCTATTGTGAATAGTGCTGTGGAAAACATGGGGGTGCAGATATTACTGTGATTTCCTTTCTTTTGGATTCAGAAGATTTCCTTTCCTTTGGATTCCTTTCTTTTAGATTCAAAGAAGATTTCCTTTCTTTTGGATTCCTTTCTTTTAGATGCAGCAGAGGGATTGTTGAATAATATAGTAGTTCCACTTTCAGTTTTTTGAGGGACCTCCATACTATTTTTCATAGTGGCTATACTAATTTACATTCCTACCAACAGTATATGAGCATTCTCCTTTCTCTGCACCCTCATCAGCATCTAATATTTTTTGTCTTTTTGATAAGTCATTTTAACCAAGGTGAGATATTTCACTGTAGTTTTGATTTGCATTTCCCTAATAATTAGTGATGCTGAGAATTTTAAAATATACTAGTTGGCCATTTGTATGTCTGCTTTCAAGAAATGTCTATTCAGATATTTTGCTCATTTTTATTGAGTTGTTTGAGCTTGTTATTCATGCTGGTTATTAATCTCTTGTTAGATGGATAGTTTGCAATTATTGTCTCCCATTCTGTGAGTTGTTTATTCACTTTATTAATTGTTTCCTTTGCTGTTCAGAGGTTTTTCAGCTTGATGTGATCCCATTCATCTATTTGTGCTTTTGTTGCCTATGCTTTTTAGATCTTACCCAAAAAGTCTTTGCACAGACCAATGTCTTCAAGTGTTTCCCTAAGGTTTTCTTCTAGTAGTTTCAGGGTTTCAGGTCTTAGATTTAAGCCTTCAATTCATTTTGATTTGATTTTTTTATTTGGTGAGAGTTAGCTGTGTAGCTTCATTCTTCTGTACATGGTTATCCAGTTTTTCCTGCACCACTTATTGAGGAAATGGTCCTTTTCCCCAATGTATGTTCTTGGTGTCTATCAAAAATGAGTTGGCTATAAATGTGTAAATTTATTTCTGAGTTTTCTATTCTGTTCCATTGGTCTAGGTTTCTGTTTTTATGCCACTACCATGCTATGTTGGTTACTATGGCTTTGTAGTATATGTTGAAGTC
Organism: Cacajao melanocephalus; assembly: GCA_963573385.1. Classification (NCBI taxonomy): domain Eukaryota; kingdom Metazoa; phylum Chordata; class Mammalia; order Primates; family Pitheciidae; genus Cacajao; species Cacajao melanocephalus. The sequence goes on along the minus strand of CAUYLG010036576.1, from coordinate 38,924 downwards.
AGGTAGTGTGATGCCTCCAGCTTTCTTCTTTTTGCTCAGGATTGCTATGGCTATTTAGGGTCTTTTATTTTAGGTTTTTAAAAAAAATATTTCTGTGAAGAATGACATTGGTATTTTGATAGGGATTGCATTGAATCCATAGATTGCTTTGGATAGTATTAACATTTTTTTTTTAAAGATGGGGTTTCACCATGATGGCCAGGCTGGTCTTGAACTCCTGACCTCAGGTAATCCACCCACCTCGGCCTCCCAAAGTGCTAGGATTACAGGCGTGAGCCCCCGCGCCTAGCCAGTATTAACATTTTTAACATTATTCTTCCAATTCATGAGCATGGGATATCTTTCCATTTTTTGGGTTCTCTTCAAATTCTTTCATCTGTGTTTTACAATTTTCCTTGTAGAGATCTTTTACTTCTTTGATTAAATTGATTGCTAGGCATTTTTTATTTTTCATAGCTATCGTAAATAAAATTGCTTTCTTGATTTCTTTTTCAGTTTGTTCACTGTTGTCATGTATGAATGCTACTGATTTTTGTGTTGATTTTGTATCCTGCAAAATTACAGAATTCTTTTCTCAGTTCTTACAATGTTTTGGTAGAGTCTAGGTTTTTATAAATATGATATGTTGTCTGTGAACAAGGACATTTGATTTCTATTTTTTTTCTTTTTTTTCCTTTTTTTTTTTGAGACAGAGTTTTGCTCTTGTTGTCCAGGCTGGAGTGTAATGGAGCAATCTTGGTGCACCATAACCTTCGCCTCCCATGTTCAAGCCATTCTTCTGCAGTCAGCCTCCCTAGTAGCTTGGATTACAGGCATGTGCCACCATGCCCTGCTAATTTTGTATTTTTAGTAGAGACAGGGTTTCTCCATGTTGGTCAGACTGGTTTTGAACTCCTGACCTCAGGTAATCTACCTGTCTTGGCCTCCCAAAATGCTGAGATTATAAGCGTGAGCCACTGCACCTGGCCACGTTGATTTCTTTTTTCCAATTTGGATGCCTTTTCTTTCTTTCTCTTGCCTATTTGCTCTGGTGAGGGGTTCCAGTACTATGTTGAATGGTGGTGGAAGTATGCATTCATGCTGTATCCAAACCATACCAAGTACTTTGAATGTTTGTGAGAGCTTAGACAAACCTGGGCTTATGGCATCATTTACTCCTGAAAAGGAGATAGTGTTCTTAGAGGAAAGGCTTTTAATTTTCCCCCATTAAGTATGATGTTAACTGTATGTCTGTTATACATGGTCTTTATTATTTTGAAGTATGTTGAGAATTATCATAAAGAGATGTTAAATTCTGTTGAATGCTTTTCAGTATTTATTGAAATGACCATATGTCTTTTGTTCTTGATTCTGTTAATTTTATGTATCATATTTATTGATTTGCATATGCTGAATCATCCTTTTATCCCTGAGATGAATCCCACTTGATCATGGTGAATGATATTTTTTAACATGTTATTGTATTTGGTTTGCTAGCATTTTCTTGAGAATTTTTGCATGTATGTTTGTCAGAGATATTGACCTGTAGTTTGCTTTTTTAAATTATGTTCTTGTCTGGATTTGGTATCAGGGTAATCCTGGTCTTGTAGAATGAGTTTGGAAGTATTCCTTTCTCTTCAGTTCTTTGGAATTGCTTGAGTAGAATTAAAAGCAAAGCTCATACATCACCCTCTTGTAAGGGTTGGTCACTGGCTCCTTGCTTTTTTCATTTGGGGAGGTCATGGTTTCATTTGCTATTGTTTCTTATAAATGCATGTTTATGGCTTTACATTGAGGAATTATTTATTCCCATATTTGTGTTTGGTTTGTTTTGATCTCTCTGTGGCATGTTTCTTAGAAGTTCTTAGCAACTGTCTGTGAGTTCCTTAATCCCAGATCATTGCCTCCTCTTTAGGACTAGATGGTGCCTTAAATCCAGGTTTGCCTCAGCTTTTACTAACATCCAAAGCACTTGCTATGGTTTGGATATTTGGCCCCTCCAAATCTCATGTTGAAATTTGATCCTCAATGTTGGGGATAGGGCCTAATGGGAGGTGTTTGGGTCATGCAGGCAAAACCCCTATGAATGTCTTGGTGTGGTCCTCATAGTAATGAGTGAGTTCTTGCTCTGTTAATTCCTTTGAAAGCTATAGAGCCAGTTGTTTAAAAAAATCGGCACCTCCCTACCTCTCTCTCTCTTGCCTCCTCTCTTGCCATGTGATTTCTGCACACACCAGTTCCCCTCTTCTTCTGCCATGAGTGGCAGCTGAGGCCCTCACCAGAGGCAGATGCCAGTGTCATGCTGCTTATACAGCCTGTAGAACCATGAGCCAAATAAACCTCTTTTCTTTATAAATTACTCAGCCTTGGGTATTTGTATTCCTTTATAGCAATACAAACAGACTAAGACAGTACTGCTGGTCCTAGATTGAGGGAAGGGTTCTATACGGAATATCTCAGATGTGTAGGAAGGCTGGCTAGGGGTTCATGCCCAGAAGACCTGTGGAGCATGCGCCTCCCACAGCATGGGGCTGCTGAACAGCAACTCCGATTTGGCATCTCCTTTGGCTGAGACAAAGAGCAAAATTTTGAGAGCTAGGGTTTGTGCTCCTGCCTCCTCTGTCTCTAGCTGCCCTCAGTTTTTCTCCCTACAGACACTCTTCATGCTTCCTGTGAGATGAGCCAGGAATGATTTTCCTGCAAGGGAACCCAGTATGATGGTGAAGATGGCTGCCAGCTTCAATCTCACTTTTTCCAGTGTAGAAACCATTTGTCCGGGAGGAACTTTCCATACGTGGTGCATGGTAGACTGTGGGAGGGGTCTCACAGATGGAGAAGCCTATTTCTCTTACTGTATGCTCAGTTTTTCACTTCCCTGTGATCCTAGGGATTGTCTAAGCCTCAACTTTGAGTTTTGAGATGTTGCTAGTGATAATCTTGGCAGTGGTTATTGTTTTTGGTTTTCTGTGGGGGAGAGTAAAGCCAGATTGTTTCTTCTTTGCCGTTTTGGTGACTTTGCTCCTCCTAATATGATTTTTAAATTGCCTTTATCTCCAAACAAGGCCTGATGACCAATTCTAGATTCCTCCTATCTCTACGTTGCCTAAAATTCTCACTCTAGTACCAACACCTGAATTTGTCAAGGCACAGAAACAAATCCTGATTCATCTAAACAGAAAGCATTTATGGAATGGATAAATTCATGGATATTGGAACAGAATATTAAACTCTCAAATGTTAGTGGCCTAACACAGATAAGAAAAGTTTCTTAATCATCCTACAGAGCCAGTGAAGGTTGGTGGCAGGAAATCTGTTCCATGTTGTCACTTGGGGACCCAGAATGATGGAGGGTTCATTATCTGGAATGCTGCTGGTCACCAAGTCAGGAGGAAAGACACTAGAGAATCATGCAGGGCCTCTTGAGTGCCTCAACTGGACTTAGTCACATGCCCCTCCCTATGTCCAAGAGGACTAGTAAGTGAAGTCTACCAACTGCTAGGAAAGAAGAGAGAACTGGATAGTGGTGAGTAATAGTAATGTCTACTACAGTACAGTAGGAAGTGGCTCATGGTATTTACAAATAGTTGCAGAGTGAAATGGGAGCTGAAGGAGGAAATGCACAGACAAGATCCTGCCGTAGGAGTAATCTGTTTGGACACCAACTCTGATCCCATCACCCTGACACTCAATATCTCACTACTGACCTCCATACTCTTGGAAACATCTGCTATAATGTTAATCCTTGACTCCACTACAAATAACCTCAATCTGAACCCCCTTAACGGGTCAAAGTCTCAGATAGTTCACGTAGTCCTGGGTAGTACAATCTTATTAGCATAACATTAACATGCCAGGTAATCTGGGTCATGTACCCATATTTTAGCTGCAAGGAGTGAGAAGACAAAATTTATGTCTATTTCAACTTCCATTCTGGACAGAAGGATACTGCTACTTCTTAAATTTAGCGTTCCTCTTTTAAAAGGGTGTTCAGATTCTGGGAAGCCAAAATATAAAAATGTGCACTATATAGTTTAAATGTTTTACATTTTAAGAATTGTATTTTATTTTTTTACTGCCTTATGTGGCTATTTTGAGAATTTTACATAAAAAGAATCATACCATATGTGCTCTTTTTGCCTGGCTTCTTTCAAAGAATAATTATTTGGGGGTTTATATTGTAGCATATATCAGTACATCATTCTTTTTTATTACTCAGTATTATTCCACTGTATGCTTATACCATAATTTGTTTAATCATTCATCTGAACATGTGGGATGTTACTACTTTTTGGCTATTACTGATAAAGCTAGTATGAATAATCATGCATGGGTCTTTTTAGGGACATAAGCTTCCATTTCCCTCAGGTAAATACCTAGGGGTGAACTGCCAGGTCATATGGTGGTTGTATGCTTAACCTGCTAAGAGACTGCCAATCTTTTTTCCAAAATAGTGGTATCATTTTACATTCCCACCAACAGCTTATGAGAGGTCTAGTTTTCTGCATCCTCACCAACATTTAGTTTGGTTAGTGTTCTTAATTTTAGCCATTCTACTAGGTGCATAGTGGTATATTATAGTGGTTTAATTTGCATTTGTCTTAGTTTTCAGAGTTTTTGGTTTTTGAATAAACATCAGCTGTAGCCAGGCAGTACTCACCATGTGCCTTAAATAAGACCCATTACAGTGTTGGCTTCAGGTGTGACCCAGGACATTCCCAGCTGCGGTGGCAATGGGGAGAGATTCTTTTTGCTTTTGGAAAGGACAGAGAAGAGTAAAGGGGACTTTGTATTGTAGCTTGGATACCAGCTTGACCATGGTGGGGTAGAGCATGAAGTGAGCTCCTGGCAACCCCAATTCCAGGCCTTGGCTTCTGGATGGCATTTCTGGACATGTCCTGGGCCATAGGGGAGCCCATTTCCCTTAAAGGAGAGAACCAGGCCTGGCAGCATTCATCACAAACTGACTGAAGAGAACTTAGGCCTTGAGTGATCATCAGCGGTGGCCAGGAAGTACTTGCCATGGGCCTGAGGTGGTGGTGACCACAGGGAGAGACTCCTACTTGAGGAAGAAAGAGGAAAGAGTGGGAAGGACTTTGTCTTGTGGCTTGGGTGCCAGCTCAGCCACAATAGAATGGAGTATCAAGCAGATTCCTAAGGTTCCCAATTCCAGGCCCTGGCTTCCAGATAGCATTTGTGGGCCCTCCCTGTGCTGGGGTGGGGAGCTTGCTGCCATGAAAAGGGGAACACAAGCCTGGCTGGATTTGCCACCTGCTGACTGAATAGCCCTTGGGCCTTGAGTGAACACTGGCAAGTAGCCAGGCAGTGGTTGCTGCGGGCCTTGCGTGAGACCCAGCGTTGTGCCAGCTTCAGTTCTGACCCAGTGCAGTCTCAGTGGTGGTGGACGCAGGGGTGCTTGTGTCACTCCTTCCCCAGCTCTAGGCAGCTCAGCATGGAAAGAGAGACTGCATTTGTTTAGGGGAAAGTAATGGAAAAGAACAAGGGTCCCTGCCAGGTAATCCCGGAAATTATCTCAGATCTTAAGCAAGACCACCAAGGTGGTATATCTATGTGTCTGTAAGCATCACAGTGTTACTTTACTAGGCTTCAGGTGACCCCTAATGCAGATACAGATGCAGTAACCAAAGACTTAGATAACAATACCCAATTCCCTTTGAATACTTGGAAAGCCTTCCCAAGAAGGACGGGTACAAACAAGCTTAGACTGCAAAGACTACAATAAGCACTTAACTCTTCAGTGCCCAGATGTTGACCTTTGACAAAGATCCACAAGCATCTAGGAAAACATGACCTCCCAAATGAATTAAATAAGACACTAGTGACCAATCTCAGAGTAATAGATATGTGACCTTTCAGAGAATTCTAAATAGCTGCTTTGAGGAAGCTCAACGAAATTCAAAATATCACAGAGAAGGAATTCATAATCCTATCTGACGAATTTAACAAAGATATTAAAATAATTTTGAAAAATCAAGCAGAAATTCTGGAGCTGAAAATTTTAATTGACCTACTGAAGAATGCATCAGAGTTCCACAACAGCAGAATTGATTAGGCAGAAGAATAATGAGTGAGCTTGAAGACAGGCTATTTGAAAATACACAGAATAGAAAAGAATAAAGCATGCCTACAAGATCTAGAAAATAGCCTCAAAAGGGCAAATCTAAGAGTTACTGGCCTTAAAGAGAAGGTGCAGAGAGAGATCAGGGTAGAATATTTATTCAAAGGGATAATAACAGAGAACTTTCCAAACCCAGCGACAGATATCAACTTTCATGTACAGGAAGGGTATAGAACACCAAGCGGATTCTACCCAAATAAGACTACCTCAAGACAATTTAATGATCCAACTCCCAAAGGTCAAGGATAAGGAGGAAAGGATCAAGCAAGCTGCAAGAGAAAAGAAATAACATACAAAAGAGTTCCAATATATCTGGCAGCAGCCTTTTCAGTGGAAACCTTATAGGGAAGGAGAGAGTGGCATGATATAGTTAAAGTGCCAAAGGAAAAAAAAAACTTTTATATTAGAATATATATCCAAGCCAGGCACAGTGGCTCACCCCTGTAATTCCAGCACTTTGGGAGGCCGAGGAGGGTGGATCACTTAAAGTCAGGAGTCTGACACCAGCCTGTCCAACATGGTGAAACCCCCATCTCTACTAAAAATACAAAAATTAGACAAGCATGGTGGTGCATGCCTGTAATCCCAGCTACTCCAGAGACTGAGGCAGGAGAATCTCTTGAACCCGGGAGGCGGAGTTGCAGTAAGCCAAGGTCATGCCACTGCATTCCAGCCTGGGTGACAGAGTGAGGCTGTGCCTCAAAAAAAAAAAAAAAAAAAATAGTATATCCAGCAAAAATATCCTTCAAACATGAAGGATAAATAAAGACTTTTCCCAGACAAACCAAGCTGAAGGATTTCATCAACAGCAGACCGTCCTACAAGAAATGCTAAAGGGAGTTCTTCAATATGAAAGAAAAGGATGTTAACAAGCAATAAGAAATCATGTGAAGGTACAAAACTCATTAGTAATAGTAGGAACGCTGAAAAACAAAGAATATCCTAACACTGTAACTGTGGTATATAAACTATTCACATCTGGAATGGAAAGACAAAAAGATGAACCATCAAAAATAATAATTACAACAACTTTTCAAGACATAGCATAGTACGATATAAATAAAAACAACAAAGTGTTACAAAGCAAGGGGATGAAGTTAAAGTCTAAAGTTTTTATTAGTTTTCTCTTTGCTCATTTGTCAGTGTGTTTGTTTTTGCACTTAGCATTGTCATCAGTTTAAAATAATGAGTTAAAAGATGTTATCTGCAAGCCTTATGGTAACCTCAAATCAAAAACCTACAACTTTGGGAGGCTGAGTTGGGCAGATTACTTGAGGTCAGGAGTTTGAGACCAGCCTGGTCAACATGGTGAAACCCCCTCTCTACTAGAAATACAAAAATTTGCCAGGTGTGATGGCACACGGCTGTAGTCTCAGCTACTCAGGAGGCTGAGGCAAGAGAATTGCTTGATCCCAGGAGGTGGAGGTTGCAGTGAGCTGAGATTGTACCACTGCACTCCAGCCTGGGCAACACAACACAAATAAACAAACAAACCACAAACCCTACAACAGATATACAAAAAATAAAAAGCAAGAAATTAAAACATACCACCAGAGAAAAAAGGAATACAAGAAGGAAGGAAGACCACAAAACAGCTTAGAAAACAAATAACAAAATGGGAGTAGTAAGTCCTTGTTGAAGATACAAAATCAACATACAAAAATCAGTAGCAGTGTAGCAACCAAGATGGCCAACTAGACAAAGCCAGGAGTAACATCTGCCACTGAGAGATCAGGACATTGGGAAGACTTCGTCTAAATGAATAAATAAATAAATAAATAAAATACAAAAATTAGCTGGGCATGATGGCTCGCGGCAGTAATCCCAGCTACTTGGGAGGCTGAGACAGGAGAATTGCTTGAACTCAGGAGGCCAAGTTTGTAGTGAGCCAAGATATCACCCTGGCACTCAAACCTGGGAGACAAAGAAAGACTGTTTCAAACAAACAAAAGTAGGCAAAGGATCTGAATAAATATTTCTCAAAGATGACACATAAATGGCCAACAGCTATATTTTAAAATGCCCCAAATCACTACTTATCAAGGACATGCAAATCAAAACCACAATGAGATACCACTTTTCTTCCATTAGAATGGCTATCATCATCAAGACAAAAAAATAACAGATGCTGCTAATGATGTGGAGAAAAGATAATGCTTATACTCCGTTGGTAGGAATATAAATTAGTATAGCCATTATGGAAAATGGTATGGAGATTTCTCAAAAAGTAAAAAGTAGAATTACCATATGACCCAGCAATCTCACTACTGGGTATTTATCCAAAAGAAAGGAAATCAGTATAGCAAAGGGATACATTTATTGCAGCACTATTCGCAACAGCCAAAATTTTATATTAGTCTAAGTGCCCATCAGTGGAGGAACAGATGAAGAGAATGTGCTATATATGCATGATAGAATACAGAATATTATTTAGCCATAAAAAATGAAATCCTATTATTTGCAGCAACATGGATGAAACTGGAAGTCATTATGTTCAATGACATAAGCCAACCACAGAAAGACAATTATGGCATATTCTTACTCATATGTGGGAGTTTAAAAAGTTGATCTCATAGAGGTAGAGAGCAGAATGATAGTTACCTGAGGCTGGAAAAGGTGCCTGGGGGTGGGATGAAGACAGGTTCACTAATGGGTATAAACATAGTTAAATAGAAGGAACAAGTTCTAATGTTTGATAGCAGAATAGGGTGACAATAGTTAACCATGTATATTTCAAAATAGCTAGAAGAGAGGACTTGAAATGTTCCCAACACACAGAAATGATCAATGCTGGAGGTGATGGATATACCAAATAACCTGACTTGATCATTATACATTCTCTGCATGTAACAAAATATCACATATATTCCATAGATATGTACAAAAATATGTATTAGTAAAAAATGAAAAAGAGTGATTATGGGAGCCTGTCAGGGGGGCAGGGGGAGGGGAGAGGGAGAGCATTGGGAAAAACAGCTAATGCATCCTGGGCTTAATACCTAGGTGATGGGTGATAGATGCAGCCAACCACCATGGCACACGTTTACCTATGTAACAAACCCACACGTCCTGCACATGTATCCCAGAACTTAAAATAAAATACAATTAAAGAGCACAATTTAATTTTCACAAAATAAAAGCAAATATTTATTCAACACTCAAAGAGCAATTATCTCAGGATAGTGTGATATGTTTGATTATCATTTTCTTCTTTGTGCTTTTATGTAGTTGACACATTTTATAACATAAAAATGTTTCATTTCTATAATTACAAAAATAAGTACTTTACAAACAATCCAAGAAAGAATAAGAAGGGATTAGCTGTGCCTGGGATCCTTGGACCATGCCTAAAATAGGATGAAAAAGAAAGAACGTTGCACTTTTTCTCTGTCATACATACATACATAACATACACACAGACATACACGAACACACATACAACAACACCATTTGAAATATATTTCTATAAGTAAAGATCAAGAAAGTTAAGGAAGTGTAACAAAGAAGACTAAAAGCAGAATATTTTTAAAATGCTTTAATTTTTCAAATGGACAAAGTTCTATTGTTCAGTAGCAATAAGAACTTGCTACCAATCATTATGACAGTGACTTTAGAGTCTGGTGACATCACCATTAACAGAAGACTCAAACAGCAGGAGAATAGTATGCAATATATGATTTTTGCAAAGACCCAAAAATATAATGTTTGAGAAACGCCTGTCCTAGCACTTCTCTTTATATCACCAAACTGAAGGTAAAGTGACTCTCAGGAAAGGACTATATAAATGTTTAGATAATTATGGCAAAATCATAGGTAGGGATTATCCCCAAACTTTGGCCTTAAATGTATATTGTACAGAATAATAGGTGGTACACCAACATTATTAGTGGCTTTTAAGAATAATGTCATTTAGGGCACTTTGTCAGAAAATAATCTGGCAAGATGAACCATGCTCTTATTTCATTCATGTGGTATTTCAAATGAAGGTGATCGTTTCTCATTGCTGGCACACTAAAATTCTGTTCAATTGAAGCCTGCCCAGTGTGGTATTATTTATACAAAAACTTTCCAATAAAAATATAATTCAAGTCATATTTGTCACTTTAAATATTTTAAATATGTCATTTTAAAATATTTTAGGAGCCACACCGTAAAAGGCAAAAAGAAACAGATGAAATATATTTTAATAATACATTTTATATAGCTCACTATAACCAAAATTTCATTTTAACAGGTTAGTCAACATAAAAAATTATTGAGATATCTTAAAATCTTTTCTTCAAAAGGTAGCAGGAAAGGCCGCGGGAAACGGATCTCCCAAACACCGAATACAGGAGGAAATAGTTTATTATTACAGCGGGGAGCTGAGGAAATTATCTGTCCAAATTCAGCTCATCTAACAAAGGAAGATTCTGCCTTTATATAGGCTTATATTTTAGATATTATACATGGAAGAATCTTAGGTTTATAGCTTTAGAAATAACATATGAAAAGGGTCTCGGTTTACAGCTTCAGGAATCACATATGAAAGGGTTCCGGTTTACACTTTTAGGACTCACATGTGAAAAGGTTTCTGTTTACATTTTCAGGAATCACATATTAAAGGGTTCCAGTTTACAGTTTTAGGACTCACATGTGAAAAGGTTACAGTTTCAGGAATCACATATGAAAGGGTTCCGGTTTACAGTTTTAGGACTCACATATGAAAAGGTCTCTGTTTACAGTTTCAGGAATCACATATGAAAGGGTTCCAGTTTACAGTTTTAGGACTCACACGTGAAAAGGTTTCTGGTTTGATCTTGTTTTAAGTAAAAATAGTGCCTTCCGGAGAGTTTCCCCAAGACCAAGCCTTCCACCTACAGGAAGGTGAAACAGGAGGCGCCAGTCAGTCAGCCTTTTCTTCTACTGAAATGCAGTGATAGTCAAAGGAGAAGTTGATCTGAGATGCCTGGGTCTCCTTCTTTAATACTAAGTCTTCAAACTCCACTGTTAGGACTAGCCATGTTTTTGTGCTCACTAGCCACATGTGACTAATGGCTACTGTATTAGAAGGAACAGGTCTAAAACATTTCACTCACAAATTAAAGGTTCAAAGATTAAGTATTAAGAGACCTCTATTTTACTCTAATACATGATCCAAAAGCAAGACCTGCTCTTGGATAATGTCCACCAAAAAACAATTTATGCTTGTAAACAGATATCTAATACCTGCAACATGAGCTCGATGCATTGGCTGAAGCCAAAGATTCCATTTTAGAGCTTAATGCCTTTAATTTGTAATTTTTATCACTATTTACAAAGATACACCTTTGAAAGAGCTTATATATGTTTAGGTTCATAGTCTTATAGTCTTTGAGTAAGGCATCAGTCTTACTGTTTTGTGAAGAAAAAAATACATAAAAATCCAGTTTGGGGCAGAATATATCCGAGTAGACAAAGACATCTTCATAATTACCTGATTCTATGTTCACAGAAGCACCAGTGAGATAGGAAGAGAGTTTTACTGAATTTATTTTATGCAAGCAGGGTGGACTTTGATGAAGAAATGCAAAAGGAATGTCACAGACAGTTGGCATCTAGTCTAAAAAGGATCAGTAGACCTCCTGAGGGTGATTTCCAGGCTCTCCAAATAATATGTGGTTTCTCTGACCAAAGTATGCCTTCTTCCTAAGGCTGAGCATTTAAGAATCAGACTCTTACAGTGGTGGTAAAATTTCCATAAATTTGCTGTTAGACTATGATAACAAAGTAGTTTTTTACTTTCAAAAAAATACTTTTTCTTCCTTTTCTAGGAGAGAATGTTATCTAAAAGAAAAGTACTGTTAACAATTTTGTTTGCTTTATCACTGACATTGATTGAGCATCATTTCAGGTAAATATAAAATATTGATGAATCATCATTTTTAGTGATTGGCAAAGTTGATCTAAAATGCTGAGCTTTGTTCAAAAGATAATAATACTCCCAAAATTAATCAGTAATTACCTTCTTGGGGGAAAATATACATTAATTCTTTCACTTTTTCAACATTCAATAAATATTTATTTGCCACTTTCTCAATGCCAGGCCTTGTTCTAAGTGCTGGAAAAATTGCAATGAGCCAACGTTACTGCTCTTAAGAAGCTTTACATTCTAGGTGGGGAAGATGGACAATAAACAAGAAGTATATAATGTCAGGGATGGTATATTTTATATAACAATGCTATGAAGAAAGAAATAAGGCAAGATAAGAAGATAGTTTCAGCCCGCTGTTTTAGATCAATCTTAAACTACATCAAAATTCTATCTGATATGAACAAGACAAAGTAACCTATTATAGAAATATGGCTGTATTGGGGAACAAATTTGTTAACCTGTTAAAAATTTTTCTCATATAGAAAAATTCATATTCTTCCCCGCCCCAATGCCCTCTTCTACGGTCTTCTTTATAGGCAATGCAATGTTACTGAATGCTATTTGAAAAACAGCCTTATTGTGAGAACTAATGTCTTTTAAAATCTATCCTATTGGTTTAGTATCATGCTCTACACATTATTTGTCCTCCAGGGGTATTGTACCTTAACAGAAAGGATCCATGGCTGGTTGTAATAGCATTAATACCATCTTTTTGAAGGTAATAAAGGGCTATCTTAGTCAAAAAGAAATCAACAGATCATAAGCTAATGGCAGGCCTGGATTTTGTCAAGTATTCCAGAACTATAGCATTATGCCTGGTATAATTAGTAAGCATTTAGTAATTCTATGGCTAACAAATGAGTGAATGAATAAACTTAAATTCCAGATATTTTTTGTTTTTCTAAGTACAATAAGCATTTGTTCTAATTTAAAACTAAAATAACTTTTTTCATTTATCTAAAGAATAAAGAATCACCTGCAGAAGATATATGTCTGCTGGTAAGAATCTGTCCTACAAATATTTTACAAACCATTGAGGGCAAATTAGCTGAAGTCAAATGCATTCTAATGGTGATGGTAGGCAGAAAGAACTGAAAATTATACTGAATTCCCTAGAGGTAATCATGTGATAAATTTCTTGAGTATAAGTTGAGAAATATTCTATGCACATGCATATATACATATATATTAGTTTATATGAACATGTGTATATGCACATTTCTAAATTTTGTTCTCACACTCACCAGCTTACAGGGAACAAATTTTTTATCCTTGCTATTATTTAACTATCTCTGTCCAGAATAATGTTTTTCTTTAGATTATGATAAGCCCTTTTAGTCAAGCATGTTATCTATCATTGATTATTGTGTAGGGCCCCAAAATTAGTGAAACCAATCAACTGTCAGAATTATAAACTTTTTAAAAGTTCTCCATTTTTCACTATATATTTTTAATGAATTTAGGTTGTGGACAACTTGGATTTGGGAAGAGCACCAGTCCTGGAGAATCCCATAATGAAATATCTTTGGCTAAAGATACTCTGAAAATATCATAAAATATATACTTTTTACATTTTTTCTTTCATTTTATTTTGACATAACAGATTCACAGAAAGTTGCAAAGAGAGGCCATGTTTACCTTTCACTCAATTCCCCCAATGTTATACATTACATATTGTAGCAGTAATAATCAAAATCAGGAAATGGACATTGAGACAAGGTGCCTATATAGTTATGTAATTTCATCACATGTATAGATTCAGTAACCATACAGCAATCAAGATACAGAACTAAACTAATGTATCATTAAACTCACTCTCTCAGGCCCACCTGAACCCGATAGCACTACTAATCTATTTTGTCTCTATAGTTTTGCCATTTTGAGAATATGTTGTAAATGGAATTATACAGTTACCTATTGAGATGAACTTTTTCACTTAGCATAATGTCACTGAGATCCAACCAGGTAATTGTATTTATTAATAGTCTACTCCTTTGTATTGCTGCATAGTAGTCCACAAATGGAAGCTTCAAAATTAAAATAATCAGAAACATTTTCGTTGACAATTATTTTCTCACAGCACCTGAAAAATGTTGTTCTACTTCCTTTTGGTTTCCATTATTTCTCATAGGAAATCCACTTATGGCTGGGTATGGTGGCTCACGCCTGTAATCCTAGCACTTTGAGAGGCCAAGGCTGGTGGATCACCTGAGGTCAGAAGTTCGAGACAAGCCTGGTCAACATGGTGTAACCCCATCTCTACTAAAATACAAAAACTTAACCAGGCGTGGTGATGGGTGCCTGTAATCCCAGCTACTTGGGAGGCTGAGGCAGGAGAATCACTTGAACCTGGGAGGTGGAGGTTGCAGTGAGCTGACATCACGCCATTGCGCTCCAGTCTGGGCAACAAGAGCAAAATCTGTCTCAAAAAAAAAAAAAAAAGAAAAAGAAAGAAAGAAAAGAAAAGAAATCCACTTATATTGGAATTGTTTTTCCTTTATACTTGACAAATAATTTCTCTCTGGCTTCTTTCAAGATTTTCCTTTTTAGTTTTCAGAAGTCTGATTTTCAAATTCCTTGGCATAAATTCTTTGGGTTGATCCTGAATGGAGTTCATTCAGCTTCTTAAATCGATTTGTCTTTTGCCAAATTTGAGGGATTTTCAGCCATGACTTTATAAAACGCTTTTTCAGCCCCACCTGCCTTTTCCTCTCTTTCTGAGATTTCAAATACATGTATGTTGTACTTTATACTTTTAGTACCCATGTCCCTAAGGCTTGTGGAATACTATGCAGCCATAAAAAGGATGAATCTGGAAACCATCATTCTCAGGAAACTGACACAAGATCAGAAAACCAGACACTGCATGTTCTTACTCATAAGTGTGTGTTGAACAATGAGAACACATGGACACAGGGAGGGGAACATCACACACTGGGGTCTGTTGGGGGATGAGGAGCTAGCGGAGGGATAGCAGGGGATGGGGAGATTGGGGAGGGATAACATTAGGAGAAATACCTAATGTAGGTGATGGGGGGATGGAGGCAGCAAACTTCCACAGCATGTATATACCAATGTAACAATCCTGCAAGATCTGCACATGTACCCCAGAACTAAAGTAAAATAAAAGACAAAAGAAAAAAAAGATTTTTTTTCTCTTGTTCAGGTTGAGTGATTTCTATTATTTTATCTTCAAGGTCACAAATTCTTTCCTCTGTCCTCTCCATTCTGCTGTTGGGCCTATCTACTGAGTTCTTTTTTTTTTTTTTTTGAGACAGAGTGTCGCTCTGTCTCCAGGTGCCAGGCTGGAGTGCAGTGGTGCGATCTCGGCTCACTGCAACTTCTGCCTCCCAAGTTCAAGCAATTCTCCTGCCTCAGCCTCCCAAGTAGCTGGGACTACAGGCGCACGCCACCATGCCCAGCTAATTTTTGTATTTTTTTAGTAGAGACGGGGTTTCACCATGTTGGCCAGGATGGTCTCAATCTCTTGACCTTGTGATCTGCCCACCTCGGCCTCCCAAAGTGCTGGGATTACATGCGTGAGCCACTGCACCCAGCCCTGTCTACTGAGTTCTTCATTTCAGTTATTGTATTTTTTATTTTTTTAGAAAAAGAGAGAAAAGAAGAAAAAGAAAGAGTGAAAGAAAGAAAAAAAAGAATGTAAGAGAGAAAGAAAGAGGAAGAGAAAGAGGGAGAGAGCAGTTATTGTATTTTTAAGTTCTAAAGTTTACATTTGCTACCTCTTTATGTCCTCTATATCTTTGGTAAGACTTTCTATTTCTTTGTGGTGACTTTCTATTCTTTCATATGTTTCAAGGATGCTTGTAATTGCTCATTGAAACATTTTTACACTGGCTGTTTTAAAATCTTTGCTACATCATTCTAATGTCTGTGTTATCTTGGCATCTGAAGATTGCCTTTTCTAAATCAAGTTGAGATCTTCCTTGTTATTAGTAACATGAATACTTTTTAAAATTGAAACCTGAATATTTTGGGTATCATGAGACTCTCAGGTTTTATTTATTCATTTATTTATTAGAGACAGAGTCTCGCTCTGTGCCCAGGCTGGAGTGCAGCGGTGCAATCTTGGCTCACTGCAACCTCCACTTCCAGGGTTCAAGCAATTCTCATGCCTCAGCCTCCCAAAGTGTTGGGATTACAGGCATGAGTCATGGCACCCAGCCTCTCAATTTTATTTAAATCCTGTGTTTTCTCAACTGTCCTCTGACACTGCTCCAGCGTGGAAATGAGATGATGGTGCCCTGATACCAACAGTTCAGGGTGAAATTCCAAGTTCTCCACTCTGCTTCCACTGAAACCAGGGATGGGAGTTTGGAGTGAGGAACTCCTTGTTACTGTTGAGTGGAAAAGGAAGATCAGGTTCCCTACATGATCTCTACTGACACTGCAGTGGGATGGCCTTAATTGCTGAGTAGCAGTAAAAGTTCTAACCTCTACCAACCTCCTCTGACTCCACACCAGCAAGGAGGAGAGGGGAGCCTCATTACAGTCTGGCAAGAGAGGAAGTTTAGACTCTTTGCTTGACCTTTGCTGGAGTGAGTAGAGGTGGAAGCCACAGTTCTTCCGTGTTATTTGGCTGGAGTAGAATGGTTAGTGCCTGAATATTTTCTGTCTTACTGAGTTGCCTTTTTCCTGGTCCCTTAACTATAAAGAGCAGGCTTTTCTTGGGGATTTTTTTTTCCCTATTAGCACTTGTCACTCTGTTCTGTAACTGCCTAATATTGTCTTTCCTGTTAGTCTATAGGCTTCCTGAGGGCAGGAGCTAGATCTAAATGTTCAAAATTGTAGAATCAACAACAAACTGTGTCTGTCATAATATAAGGGCACAAAAAATTTGCCAGGCTTGGTGGTGTACACCTGTAGTCCTAGCTACTTGGGAGGCCTAGGTGGGAGGATCCCTGGAGCCCAGGAGGTTGAGGCTGCTGAGACCTGTGATTACGCCACAGCACACTAGCCCAGGTAACAGATTAAGATCTCATCTCAAAAAATAAAAAATATATAGGAGCACAACAAATTCTTGTTGAGTGAGTGGATTGCTGTTAACTTGATTTTCTCTTTGTACCTAGGAATGATCAAGTAGAAGTACCTCCACTCTCAAGTTGGTTTAATTCTAAGTAAGAACAAAAAATCCTGCTCACAAAATACTACTACTAATATAACTCAGGCCGGGCACAGTGGCTCATGCCTATAATCTCAACACTTTGGGAGGCCGAGGCAGGCGAATCACCTGAGGTTGGGAGTTTGAGACCAGCCTGACCAACATGGAAAAACCACGTCTCTATTAAAAATACAAAATTAGCCAGGCTTGGTGGTGCATCCTGTAATCCCAGCTACTCAGGTGGCTGAGGGAGGAGAATTGCTTGAACTCAGGAGGCAGAGGTTGCAGTGAGCCGAGATCGCACCATTGCACTCCAGCCTGGGCAACAAGAGCAAAATTGCCTCTCAAAATAAATAAATTAATTAATTAATAATAATAATAATGTAACTGAATTTGAAGAGGAAGATTTTTTTCCCTCATCAAATTGTGGCTAATCTAGGATGTTTCTAGGACTTAGAGTTTTTACTTTTATACATTAACCTAGGGTTTATTTATCAAGAATCAATTTATCCAGGCAATTAAGGGTTATAATGACAAAGGTGTCACGCTCTATCTAGTTTAACATTCATGGTATTATTAGGAGAAAGAAAAAATGTCCTTAGAGGCAGCCTGAAAATGCCACTAATGACCTCTTGATTTGGGCATTAACACTCAGGGGAGAACTTCACTTTTTTTTTTAATGGTTATTTATTATTCTATTTTATGGTTATATATTGATTTCTTTAGCCCATTTCTATTGGTTTTTTTATTGTTTATAGTTTGGGGGATGTTATAATTAATGTTTCAGTGAATATCCTTGTACATATATTTTTGTACATCATTGTGTAAATTTACCTGTAAAATAAATTCCTAGGGTAAAGTCATGAGTTAAAAGGACATAGTTTTTAAGTTTTGCTTCATGTTGTTAAATTGCCCTTTAGTAATTGTACCATTTACTTATTTTCTAATCTTCAGTGAACAAATGTTAGTAATATTTTATTTATTTTGTCATTTTACTTATCTACTTTACAGGTCTGGTAATATCAAACATTTTATTATTGGCAAAACTGTTAGTTACAATATCTGCATTCAACATTTATTTCTCTTATTATTATTGAATTTAAGCATCTTTTTTATGTTTATTATTCATCTGTATTTCATCTTCTATGAATTTTCAATGTTTATATTTTTCAGTGGTATGCAGGTGCACAGAATTACAATAATCCGTGGTTCATGACATGTCATCATTAGTTCATGCAAAACTCATATATTATTTGTTTGCTTGCTTGTATATTCTTGATGCAACAAAAATTACCACCTTCAATAGCTTCAACATCTAGCTTTGTATCCTTCAATAGCTTTAACATCTAGCTTTGTATCCTTTCTCTTTTTTTTTTTTTTTTTTTTTTTTGAGATGAAGTCTTGCTCTGTCACCCAGGCTGGAGTGCAGTGGCTCAATCTCGGCTCACTGCAACCTCCGCCTCCTGAGTTCAAGCGATTCTCCTGTCTCAGCCTCCCAAGCAGCTGGGATTACCCATGCCCACCACCATGCCTGGCTAATTTTTTTGTATTTTTAGTAGAGACAGGGTTCACCATGTTGGCCAGGCTGGTTTTGAACGCCTGACCTCAAGTGATCTGCCTGCCTCAGCTTCCCAAAGTGCTGGGATTACAGGCGTGAGCCACTATGCCCAGCCTGTATCCTTTGTAATACTCTTCCTCTGTCCTCACTTGACCCCCTAAAACAGCCACCATCATGAACCCTGGTTTATCATTCCCTGTTTTCTGTTTTAAAATATAAATGTATATCCTCTATATTCTGAGGGGAATGTCCATTTTTAATCTTTAGTTGTTTATAACGTTATAAAGAGGATACTATACTGCATGAAATTTTCAGGGACCTATTTTTCCCCTTAATATTAGATTGCAAAGATTCATCCAGAAAGTGTACATCATTGTAATTCATTTTGATGGCTGCATAATAACTGACTGTGGAAATATACCACAGTTTATTTAGCCACTGCCTTCTTAATGAGCACTTCAATTGTTTCTGTTTTTGCTATTATGAACAGTGTTGCTATAAATATTCTTATTGATGGTTCTTTGGGTAGATGAGGAGCCCCTGAGTGGTAAAATATGTAAATATTCAACCTATGAGATAGTACCAACATTATTTTTCAAAGCAGATATAGCACTTTAAACTTTCACCAGCAAAGAAGAACAGATCTTATTGATGTGCATGCTCTTGGACATTCCGTATTGCCAATAGAATGGGCAGAAAAATCTCTTTGTAGCCATTTGAATTTCTTTAATTACTAAAGCAGTGAAACATTTCTTCATGTGTTTGTTAGTCATGTGTGTTCTATTTAGAGAAATGAGTTCATATATTTTGCCCACTTTTGTTGAATTATTTGTGCTGTGTTGATTTATAGAATATATTATTGATGCCAGGCATGGTGGCTCACATCTGTAATCCCAGCACTTTGGGAGGCCAAGGTGAGCAGATCACTTGAGGTCAGGAATTCAAGACCAGCCTGGCCAAAACAGTGAAACCCCATCTCTACTACAAATACAAAAATTAGCCAGATGTGGTAGCAGACACCTGTAATCTCAGCTACTCAGGAGGCTGAGGCAGAAAAATCGCTTGGACCTGGAAGGCAGAAGTTACAGTGAGCCAAGATCGCACCACTGCTCTCTATCTTGGGTGACAGAGTGAGTGAGACTTTGTCTCCCTGCAAAAAAGAATATATTATTGATACTAATCCTTTGTCAGCTGTGTGTGCCACAAATGTCTTCTCTCAATTGCAAATAAAATAGTCCAACATTTATCTCTGACCTCATCTTCAACTATTGTCTCCCTCCCTCAGTCCACCCCAATCACACTGGCCTCCTTGATGTTCCTCAGATACATGAAGCGCACTTCACCTCAGGGCCTTTGCAACTTCTGTTTTTTCTGCATGGATGATTCATCCTCCAAATAGCAAAATGGTTCATTCTTTCACTTCCTTCAAGACTCCTCTCAAATGTTACTTTATCAGTGAAGCCTTCTCTACCCACTCTGTATAAAATGACATAAATTCCCATTCTCTTTCTCTCTTACCCAGCTTTATTTTTCTCCACTGTACTCATCAACATCTGACATACTATATATTTGTTTATTCATGTATTGTCTGTCTCTACTCACTAGAACATGCCTAGAAAAGTGCCTAGACATAGTAGAAGCTCACTATTTATAGAATAAATACATGCATGAAATCTCTTGTCTAATTGCAATGACTAGCACTTTCAGAACAATGAAATGGTGGTAGCAGGTATTCTTTAATTGGAAAGCTTGTGTTTTACTATTAAGCACCATATTGACTTGTAATTTAAGATACATAGAGAAGAAATTAAATCACTTCTTTAACATGTGAGATATTAGGGAAGATGCTCATTGCCAATTCTTATTTAAAGAAAAAACTATAAGCTTAAAGTAAATATGAAAGGATAAATGTTTCCAAACAGCCAAGGAAAGTGTGAAAAGCAAGAAAATTAAAGAGGATTTTCCTTAACAAATATCAGAACATACTATAACACTATTGTAATCAAATCAACAAGGAGTAGATTAGAAAAATAGTGAATCCAAAATTAGAGCACAGTATATATGAAAGTTAACATATAATAGTATTTTTTAAATCAGTGATAAAAGAGTAGGTTAATTAATAAATTACACTACTGGCACTATTGGCAATCCAAGTGGAAAAAAAAAGTGGGCCTCCATCTTATGCCATACATAAAAATAAATTCCTGATGGATTTATTTAATATTTATTGAATTTTATTTACTTAATAAAATAAACTTACTTAAAGACTTAAATGTAAAAAATAAAACAATAAAAATTATGTTAAAAAACCTACAACATGCAAAATATAGGTAAGGAGGAGATCTTAGGGTTTTTTGTTTGTTCTGTTTTGCTTTGTTTGTTTTTTGAGACAGAGTCTTGCTCTGCTGCCCATGCTGGAGTGCAATGGCTTGATCTTGGCTCACTGCAACCTCCGCCTCCTGGGTTCAAGCCATTCTCCTGCCTCAGCCTCCCAAGAAGCTGGGATTACAGGCATGTGCCACCATACCCTGATAATTTTTGTACTTTTTAAGTAGAGACAGGGTTTCACCATGTTGGCCAGACTGGTTTTGAACTCCTAACCTCAGGTGATCCACCTGCCTCAGCCTCCCAAACTGCTGGTATTACAGGCATGAGCCACCGCACCTGGCCTAATTTTTTAATTTTTTTGTAGAGTCAGGATCTCCCTATGTTGCTGAGGCTGGTCTTGAACTGCTGGTCTCAAGCAATGCTCCCACCCCAGCCTCCCAAAGTGCTGGGATTACAGGTGTGATCTACCAGACCCAGCCAAAATGATCTTACTGCCAGAAACCTAAAAACTGTTTAAAAAGCTCTATTTGAATATACAAGAATTTCTAAATTTTTATTTGGTTAAAAAATGAATAGATAAGAAAACCACCTGGCTAAAAATTATTTGTAATACAAATGAAAGAGTAATTATCTAAATACAAGGCACTCATAAATTGCTGAAAAAAAATTAACAATGCAATAAAAAATATGAAACTCATAATCGACTAAATCAAGATGAACAAAAAGCTTATGAAAAGATGCTGTGGCCAGACGCAGTGGCTCACGCCTGTAGTCCCAGAACTTTGGGAGGCTGAGGCAGGCAGATCACCTGAGGTCAGGAGTTCAATACCAGTTTGCCCAACATGGTGAAACCTCCTCTCTACTGAAAATACAAAAATTAGCCAGGCATGGTGGTGCACGTCTGTAGTCCCAGCTACTCAGAAGGCTGAGGTGGGAGGATCGCTTGAACCCAGGAGGCAGAGGCTGCAATGAGCTGAGACTGCACCACTGCACTCCAGCCTGGGTTAAAGAGTGAGACTCCATCTTGAAAAAAAAAAAAGAAAGAAAAGAAAAGATGCTCAAATTCACTACAAACCAGATAATTATAAAATAATTTAATAATGAGCTGTTATTTATACCCATCAAACTGCAAAATGTTAAATCTAAAATTTTAAAGTGTAGGAAAAGTGCTGGTGGAAATGTGAAGTATTAGAGCCTTTAAAAAAATAACTGGGTACTATCAAAAATAAAAAATACATATAACCTTAGGCCCAGCAATCTCACTGTTGGAACTATTCAGTAAAAATAATAGCACCAATACATATTACATAAGAAAGTTTATTGCATTTGTTTTCATAGTGACAAAAATTCTAGAGATAAAATGAATGCCCATTAGTAAGCAAATGGCCAAACAAACTGTCCACACTTGGAATATTATGCAGCCATTAAAAATAATGAATAAGACCTATTCCAGATAACCCAGGGAGACTTCACAAAGTAGCATTGGGTGAGAAAAGCAGATACAGAAAAGTATCCATTATTTCATTATTGTAAAATAAACAAGATTTTAAATTACTGCATATATACACATATATGTATATATGTATATGTTTATATCATACATGTTATCTATAGAATCACATAAATATAGAGAAAAAATGAAAGATCACAAACTAAACTACTAATAATGGTGATCCAGGCAGGAAGATAGGTGGTAGAGAAATTATATACTGATGGAACAGATGTGGATAACAAATACCCTGGATATTTTCTAGTACTATTCTGTCAGTTTATGGTATAGTCCTCCTATATCACTTGTTTCTTTCTCCATTTAGATTCAGGCTCAGTTTCCTACATCTAAATATAGGTCAATATAACCTTGATTTACATGAGAAGACCCCACTCTTCCTCTCCAGATACACTTTTTGAACAAATTGTGCCCTTCTACAATTATCATGAATTGCATCTCATTAAATCTTAGTGATACCTTCTAGCACTGAAATTCCAAATTCAAATTCATTTTAATACCTGTTATTGCTTTACCAAACATGTGGATATCTTAGGCTGATATATTATTTCCCTCCTTTATGCTTCATTCTCTATCACATCTATGATACTCTACAGTACAGTACCATGAAACTAGCATTTTATCTGTATTCTTTCTTTCTGGAAACTTTAATTGCAAATATTCTACTTCATAATCAGATCACCTATGTCCTGCTGAACATCATCTGCTCAGGCCTTGCGGTGTTTTCTAACCTTCTTGGAAACTGAATCCATAGGGATATAAGAGAAAGAACTCAAGTAAGATGCAGTAACTTCAATTATGGGATTGTTTGCAGAGGTTTGGGCAAGGTTTAGAGACCCAGCAAAGGATATGTAGGCACCTAGGGGTTTGCAACAGCAGAAAGCTGTGACCACTCCTAGGCCTAAAGGGGCAAGGAAAGGAATGGCATTACCAGAGACCAGAAATTGCTGGAACCATGAAAGAAGAGCCACCCAACGGAAGTTATAGTCATAGTAGGACATAGCCACCCTCAATGTCTCAGCAAACTGGAGAGAGAGAGCAGGAAAAGAAATAATCCAACCTTTCTATCTTCCTGCCCTCTCATCTTATACTGGTGCCTCCCTTTAGCAGAACCCACTGGAAGCCATAGATCAAGGGACCTTGGTTGATCAGCCTGTTCCTAAGATATACAGCCAGGCAGAGAAAGGCTAAAGATAAGGGGAAGGAAAATGGAGAACAACTAGCACAATCTACTCCTTTTTCCATTCAGCATAATTTCTCAAACTTCACTTAGATGAAAAATTTCATGTTCCCAAAAAAGGAGAAACACAAAGTTCTATCAGCTACTGTATCATCATGAGGTGGTAACAATACAGTCATATTCCCACTAGAACCTAAACTATAACACTAGCCCTCTGGTATTCTAGATAAGGTAGCAGGGAAAGGGAAGAAAGTAACTAACATAATAAATCACTACTAAGTCCCACCTCTGTAGCTGTTCAGGAGGTTAAAAATAAAAGGAGGTAGTTAATTGCCACTGTTTCATGGTTTCCTTATCATCTTCTTAACTGATAGTGACCCAAACCTCCAATCCTTAAGACTCATTTCTGAGTCCTTTAGTGGTCCCACCTTATTGAGTGAGTTGCCACAATTTCCCATTGACCATTATTACTGGAAATAGAAGTACTAAGGGGCACCCCCGAAAATTCCCTGGGTTCTATATGCAGCTCTCCTTGCTATCACTGTGTAGTAAAAACTTATTATCTCCTTGGTGATGAAGATCAATTGCCCCAGCCAATACAGTAACACTATTTCTGCCTATTAGTTCGGCAGCATGAAGAACCTCAAATGATCTGCTATTAGCTTCATAGAACCACGACTTTATTCCCTAAAAGAAGATTCCTCCCTTAGAAACTAAGAACTCCAAACCCATGGAGCCCAAGTTCATAACAATAGCAAGCAAACATTCCATAAGCTGTAATTGTGAGCAGGAACATTCCCACATCCACGTTGCTTTATGGACTGTGTATTTTAGCTTTGGAAGAAACAGTGTCTTATGTTGGTCATCAATTCAAAGCATGATGACACATTATAGGACAGTCCCTCAATCTTTCAGGAAATTGGTCTCTGAATTAGCACCAAAATTGAGACTTCTGCTGGCTGTTCCACTTTCTACTAGACCAGCTGCCTCTGGACAAAAGGCACATAGTAAGACCAAAGAACTTTATGGAAATGAGTAAACTGCCACACTACTCTCATCATAAAGTGGGTACCTTGGGTAAGGTAATGTTGTGTGTGATACCATAGCAATGGGTAAGATACTCTGCAAGTCAACAAAGCTGGCAGGTTTGCAGACATAGAAAGCAAATCTGTACTCAGAACATGGGACTAACAGGCATGCACCACCACATTGGGCTAATTTTTGTATTTTTAGTAGAGATGGGTTTCACCATGTTGGCCAGGCTGGTCTTGAACTCCTGGCCTCAAATGATCTGCCTGCCTTGGCCTACGGAAGTACTGAGATTATACGTATGAGCCACCGCATTTTAGCCTGTTAAACAATTTATTAACAGGGGTTTTTAATTGCCTTCCGCTTTCAGAGACTTTTTTTCTTTTATTCTGGCAGTAAACTTTTAATCTGATCTCATGAGGAAAGAGGGATAATCCTCAAACCCTTTCATCTTCTCAAATAGGTATCAATTTGCATCTGTAGCACGACTAATTTATAAGCATCATCACTATCACGATGATACATTGGGCTAGTTGTAAGACAGGTTTTGAGATTTGTGAGTCAAATAGAACTGTATGACTAGAAATTCTAAAAATAGAGAAAGGTTTTGGCCAGGCACAGTGGCTCATGCCTGTAATCCCAGCACTTTGGGCCCTAGGCGGGTGGATCACCTGAGGTCAGGAGTTCGAGACCAACCTGGCCAACATGGTGAAACCCCATCTCTACTATGCAAAATAATTAGCTAGACATGGTGGCGGGCACCTGTAAACCCAGCTACTTGGGAGGCTGAGGCAGGAGAATCGCTTGAACCTGGGAGGCAGATGTTGCAGTGAGCCAAGACTACGCCATTGCACTCCAGCCTGGGCAACAAGAATGAAACTCCATCTCAACAACAAGAAGAAAAAAAAATAGAGAGGGGTTTTAAATAACTGAATTTAAAAAACAAATAAAATTGTATGTTAAAGAACTACTAAAACAGTAAGAGGGAACAGTTTTGAAGGATTTATTATTTACTATATTATTATTATTATTACTATTAATATACTGTTAAAGGTTGACAAATGCTACTTTGTCTGGGTCTGGATTTATAATAAAAATTTGCACCCATCAAAAGCAAAATGGCATCTCACTTTGTATCTAATTCCTTTCAAAATGAATGTCTTAATTTGCTTTAATCTTTTAACGCCTTGCCTCCAGCCAAACTATTTAGTATTATTAATGCTGTTACTTTTGCTGTCATTTTGTTATTATTAGAAACAATTCTAATTTTTTTTTCTCCATTTTTAGACTAATGCAATTTTCTTTTTTTTTTTTTATTGCATTTTAGGTTTTGGGTACATGTGAGTAACATGTAAGATTATTGCATAGGTACACACATGGCAGTGTGATTTGCTGCCTTCCTCCCCATCACCTATATCTGGCATTTCTCCTTCCAAGTTGCATCAATAGGCTTAAAGCACTAGGGAAAAGGTAAAAATGGAGTAGCATTATAGAACTTCCAGGAAGAGAGAAAAAGAAAAAGGAGGAGGAAAAAAACAAGAACACATAAGGACACGGTGATACTGTTGAGTTTAGGCAAAAATCATAAAGCTGTTCAGACCCTGGGTTACTTAAGTTTAAACCACAGTCAGAACTCAAAGAAAATGATCCCTGGGCTCAAAAGGCAATATCGTGTGTTCACTCTGAAGCCAGACTAGCTGGATCTTGAATCCTGACTCTGCCATTTATCAGCTGTGATACTAAGCAATTTAGTCTGCCAATTTGTGCCCAAGTTTCCTCATGAAAAATAAGGATAATAATAGTATTTACCTTATAGGGCATTGCAGGAATTAAATGAGTTATGTAAACATTTAAACTCATAGTAAGTACTCTATAATCACTCGCCATTATCACTTGGACAACAACTTGTGCAGTCATAATAAAGTGCTATCTGCTTAATTTGTTTCTTATTTTTCAACAGAAAACGACCGGACGTTGTAACAAGAACTGACTGGCTTGCTCCGGTCATATGGGAAGGAACTTACAACAGACAGGTGTTGGAAAAATATTACAAGAGGCTGAACACTACCATAGGATTGACCGTATTTGCTGCTGGGAAGTAGGTGCTACTAATATTCATTCTTTTTTATTTTGGAAAAATATGGATGAGTACCCATGGATTTTCTATATCTAAAGATCTACTTATAATTAATCCTAATTATTATTTCTGGCTGTCCTGTATAATTATTTACAGCAGTTATTTTCTCCAGCCTTGGCTGAGTCCTTAACACCACTTGAGAGTCTTTTCATTAATATTCATTTAACTCCTTTATCCTTTTTTCCACAACAAACTTTAAGATTTTTTCAGGTCCCCAAACATACTACATTCTCTTTCACAAACCAATGCAATTGAAGCTATAGACCAACTTCCCTATACTTACCTTGATTAGTGTCATTGACACATATGTGAGACAGCATGTTTAAATGGCATATGTTCTCCTGTTAGTTTCTAGCAAAATAATTTCTTTTGTTTTTTTATGTTTCACAGATTTAGAAATCAGTACCTGAAAGAGTTCATACAATCTGCTAATAAGTACTTTATGACTGGCTACAAGGTTATCTTTTACATCTTGGTGGATGGCATCAACAAGCTACCTCAAATAGAGTTAGGTCCCCTTCGAACATGCAAAATATTTACTGTAGTAAAAGACCGTGCATGGCAAGACTTTAATTTCATATACATGAAGAACTTAAATGGGTATATCACAGATTACATCCAGCATGAAGTCAACTTTCTCTTCACTATGTCTGTAAACCAGATCTTCAAGAATGACTTTGGAGTAGAAGCCCTGGGCACATCTGTAGCTCAACTCCATGCATGGTGGTATTTTAAAAATGCTAAAGATTTCCCTTATGAGAGAAGACCTAACTCAGCAGCTTTCATCCCTTTTGGACAAGGAGATTTCTATTACCATAGCGCAATTTTTGGTGGCACACCCCATGAGGTTGTAACCTTCATTAAATAATATCAGAAAGGAATTGTTCAGGATACCACAAATAAACTTAATAGCCTATTTGAAAGCTACCTAAACAAATATTTTTTTGTCAATAAACCTACTAAGCTGTTATCACCAGAATATAATTGGGATCCAAAGTTTAGAACCCCTCCACAAATTAAAAAGGTTAAGCTAGCATGGCAGTCAGAAAGGTGATGGTTATACTATTAGGTTTATGGATTAACAAGGGAATCACAACAATTTCTCAAGTTAAAATTCATGAACGTTTTTAGCTTTTTAGAAACTTATAAAAATGTACAATCTTCCAAAATAAACTATGTTTCTCTTTGCAATTTTGAATTAATTCTACCTACGCTGAATGAAGAATGGATAATTTAATGTTATTACTTATGCAATGTGACATTATTATATATTATTATAAATAATGTGGAAATACTGTGGAGTCATAAAATTTTTTTATGAAGAAACACAACTAGACTCCAGCTCAGAATATATATACGTGTGTGTATATATATGAGTATATACATGTGTGTATGTATACATATATACATGTTTATATGTATATGTTTATATATAGATATAAAATGTATATATATTTATATATGTATATATACATGTGTATACATGAGTATATATACACGTGTGTGTGTCTATACATAGACACATGCATAGAGACTATGTCGAAGGGATCTATATAAGAAGAAAAATGAATATTCATCAACTCATCAGATATTTACTACATTTTTCAGTGTTTGGATATAAATTGCTTGTGATTAATTTCCTCAATTAGTATTCAATCTGTCTAGTACCTGATTGAACTAAGGTGAACTAGAGATACTGTAACCATATATCTTACTTTTATTGATACAAAGAGATGTTGAGTTCATATTTTTAAAAATGCAATGGGACTGTTTTTTTTAAATA
Organism: Cacajao melanocephalus; assembly: GCA_963573385.1. Lineage (NCBI taxonomy): Eukaryota > Metazoa > Chordata > Mammalia > Primates > Pitheciidae > Cacajao > Cacajao melanocephalus. The sequence goes on along the minus strand of CAUYLG010036576.1, from coordinate 10,275 downwards.
GATATTTACTGAACTCCAAGGTAAATGTACTCTTTTGAGTGCAGTAAGGTATAAGAAAAGCCATAATTTGTGGGGCCGAGTGTGGCGGCTCATGCCGTATCTTATTACTTTGGGAGGTGGGCAGATCACTTGAACCCAGGGGTTGGAGACCAGCCTGGTCAACATGGTGATACCCCATCTCTACAAAAATATAAAAATTAGCTGGTCATGGTGGCATGCACTTGTGTTCCCAGCTACTCAGGAGGCTGAGGTAAGATGATTGCTTAAGCCCAGGAGGCCAAGGCTGCAGTAAGCCTTACTCGAGCCACTGTACTCCAGCCTGAGTGACAGAGTGAGACCTTGTCTCAAATAATAATAATAATAATAATAATTTGTCCTCAAAGAGCCTACAGCCTAGCAAGGGACAGAAGATTATTCACAAATATTTCTATTGCAAGTTTAGAAGGCTCAAAGTCACAAGGAAGACATAACTAAATTGCTATGATGGTTCAGTACAGGAAGCACCTGCCTCTATAAGAATATGTAATCACACTAATTATGTTTTCATAAATTTAGTGAGGCATCATAGCATGGTTATAAGAAGGCTAGGCATGGTGGCTCATGCCTGTAATCCCAGCACTTTGGGAGGCTGAGATGGGAGGATCACTTGAGCCTAGAAGTTGGAGACAAGTTGAGGCAACATGGTGAGATCCCCATCTCTACAAAAGCCAAAAAAAAAAAAAAAAAAAAAGCTTAGTATGGTGGCATGCACCTGTAGTCCCAGCTACTCAGGAGGCTAAAGTGGTAGGACTTCTTAAGCCCAGGAGACCAAGGCTGCAGTGAATCATGATCATGCCACTGCACTCCAGCATGGGTGACAAAGCAAGACTCTGTCTCAAAAAAAGAATAAAGGGTCGTGCCTGTAATCCCAGCACGTTGGGAGGCCGAGGTGGGCAGATCACTTGAAGTCAGAATTTCGAGACCAACCTGACCAACATGGTGAAACCCTGTCTATACTAAAAATACAAAAATTAGCCGGGTGTGGTGGCCTGTGCCTGTAATTCCAGATACTTGGGAGGCTGAGGCAAGAGAATTGCTCAAACCTGGGAGGCAGAGGTTGCAGTGAGCCAAGGTCACACCAATGCATTCCAGCCTGGGTGACAGAGCAAGACTCTGTCATAAAGAAGGAAAGGGAAGGGAAAGGGAGGGGAAAGGAGGGGAAAGGAATAGAGGGGAGGGGAAAGGAAGGGAGGAAAGAGGAAGGGAGGGGAGGGAAAAAGGGAGGGGGGGAGGGAGAGAGCAAGGAAGGAAGGAGAGAAATTTTATAAGAACAGGAGGTTCTAAAGTCACAATTAGTTATTATTTTAATCCCCTTTAATGAGAGAAAAAACTGAAGTTTAATAAGTATTCTACAAATGATAAGTATTATTGACCACTAAAACACTAAAATTGTAAAGAATATTGATGATGACTGTGGTAGACAGACTCTACTACGGTCCTTAATGATTTAATTCTGGTATTCATATCCTTGTGTAATTCACCTCCCCGACTCCCTAACCTTGAGGGTGAATTGAATGTAGTGACTTGCTTCCAACCAAGAGAATATGACAGAGGTGATGAGATGTCACTTTCATGGTTAGGTTACATTAGATTGTGACTTCTGTCTTGGTACCGGCTTGCTTGCTTGCTGCTTTGGATGTAGCAAGTTGCCCTGTTGGAGGCCCTCAGCAAGGAACTGAGGGCAGCCTCTAGCCAACAGCCAGAAAGGAACTGAGGTTCTCAGTCCAACAACGCTTAAGGAACTGAATACATCTAACAATCACATCACGGAACTTGAAAGCAGACCATCCTCCAGTTGAGTCTTCAGATGAGACCCCACTGGCAGCCAGCATCTTGATTATAGCCTCTTGAGGAACCCAGAAGCAGAAGATCTAGCCAAGCTATGCTGATTCCTGACCTAGAGTAACCCATGCCCCCTGTTTCCTTTCACTCCGCCTCCAACATCAGTGGCAGAAGGCACCCAGGTAGATGCTTTCCACCTCACCAGCAGTAGCAGAGATGCAGTAAGAAGCTCATCAGCACAAAGTGACCTGATGAGCAGACCCCAAGAAATATCCTCTACCCATAGGCCCAGCATCCTCCACTCACAAGCTGGTACTGGGGAGGGCAGAAAAGCACCTTCCATGCCCTCAGGTGACACCAGTAGGGATCAAGCAAGAGCCCCACTGGCACTGGCCAGCCCAAAGGTCAGGTTCAGGGAAGCACTCACTGACCCATGGCCTGGCATCTCCCACACTTCACCTGTGGAACCAGGCCTGCAAAAGTGCACTCACCCCTGTAGGAAGCATCAGCAGAATCAAGCAGGAGCTTCAGTTGTATCAAGTGAACAAAGAAGACCAGAATAGCTCTGTATAGGCTCTGAAACTATATTGCCATTGCAACCACAACCTCAAAAGTAGGCCAGGAATTATGTACTGTTATTAGTAGGGTGCCCCAATGAAACAGAGCCAATAGGATGAAGACACATATATACAGTCAGCCTTTCATATTCACAGGTTCCAAATCTGCAGATGCAACCCAGCAAGGGTCAAGAATACTCAGAAAAAAAAATTATTCTGAATAAGTAGACTTCTTTTTTCTGGCCATTATTCCCTAAAGCATACAACATAACAACTATTCACATAGTATTTACATTCTGTTAAGTATTATAAGTAACCCAGAGATGATTTAAAGTATACAGCAGGGTGTGTGTAGGTTACATGCAAATACTATGCCATTTTATGCAAGGAACTTGAACATCTGCAGATTTTCGTATCTACAGGGATCATGGAAAAAATCCCTCATGGATACTGAGAATGACTGTGGGGGTGTGTGTGTGTGTGTGTGTGTGTGTGTGTGTACGTAATGATAACACAGAAAGAAAAATTTATTATAGGAATTGTCTCACACTATTGAGATTGAGAAGTCCCACACTCTGCCATCCGCAAGCTGATGGTATAATTCAGTTCAAACACTAAGTCCTGAGAACCTGGAGTGCCAATGTCTGAGGGCAGGAGAAGATGGATGCCCCAGCTAAAACAGGGAGCAAATTCACCGTCTCTCTACCTTTTTGATCTACTAAGACCCACAATGAATTGGATGATACCAACTCACGCTGGTGAGAGCAGATCTTCTTTACTCAGTCTCACTGATCCAAATGCTAATCTCTTCCAGAAACACCTTCATATACACACCCAGAAATAATGTTTTATTAGCTTATCTGGGCATCCCTTAACTCATTCAAGTTTATATATATAATTGACTAACACAGATTATATAATATATGATTCCATTTACATGACATTTTGGAAAAGGCAAAACTATAGAGATGGTAAACAGATCAGTGATTGCCAGGATCTTGTGGAAGCAAGGGCTAAATAATTGAAGCCAGGGGATTTTTCAGGATAGTGAAACTATTCTGTATGATTCTGTAATGGTTGATACTTTGTCATTATGTCAAAGCCCACAAAACTGTACAGCACTGACCAGATCTTAATGTATGCAAAGTTTTGAAAAATCACATAGGGGGTCAGGAGATCACAGAATAGAATATAGGTTGTGACAAAAATAATCTAAATGTATTACAAATGCATGAAATGACCTCACTGAAGAGGTTGTGAGGAAAACATCCTGACCTAACTTTGGAAATAAGTGGAGACTGTAAGACTGAAAAGGAACTCTACATAAAGACTGGACTCTAGTTGGTCAAACTGTTGTTTCCATGGGGGTACAGATTAATATGTCTGAAACCACCATATATGGACATACTGGAATTGAACAGTTAAGTAAATGGGTGGTGGATAGTGGGAGCCATATTTCTTATTGTTGGAATGTGAGGTTACAGAAGAGGAGGCCAGAATGATCCATGTGGTAATGGGTAAGAGTTGGAGACATCATTATGAACTCATGTTTCACTTAATATTGATACAAATGGGTACATGAAGAAATGTTTATGAACATATGTGTATATACACAGGTTAGTAGAAACACATATTTCTTGTTCTGTCAGCTGAGAGGGGCTTAGAAACGATGATACTCCGGTAGCAACAAATAGACCTAGAACCAAAATTTCGGTTTCTAACACCATTCTCCAATAAAAGGAACCAGAGATCCTTGGAGAAATGGCTGATTCCAGAGCATGGATATGGAATATGTACAGAAACGGGGACATATTCTTAACCATTTCTGTACATTTTCCCAACTCATGCCAATCATCCCAAAATGATCCTGGAGTATATTTTAGTGCCAGAAAGTAAGGAAGTGCTCAAAAAGAACACAGCGATAAGGGTATGTCAAAGGCAAAAAGAAGCCAGCTAAAACAGCTTCCACTGGAACAATTTGAGGAACAAAATAAATAATGTAGAACTGAATTCTAACCCAAAATATAAAACAAATATCCATGAATCCACACAGAGATGAATAAATGAATGATTGCAAAAGAATTCCAAATAATTAATGTAAGTACTCTCCCTCAAAGAGGTAGAAAATAACTTCTCATCCTTCTGGCTTAGTAAGTGCAGGCTGAACATAACGACTTCTGTCCAAAGAGAATAATATGGAAGCAGGGAGAAAGAGAGTAACTTACTGTGGAGAAACTTGACAAAAACTACCTTAGCCAAGCAATTAAGGTTAACATCAACCGTGATAAGCCATGTCGATAGCTTGTGTCCTTCATGTGATGTGATGAGAATGGCACTGTTATGGGTTCAATTGTGTCCCCCCCAAAAACAGATGTGCTGAAGTTCTTTTTTCCCCCTAATCAGTTTAGAAAGTTTATTTTCCCAAGGTTAAGGATGCACCTGTGACACCACCTCAGGAGGTCCTGTCAATATGTGTCCAAGGTAGTTGGGGCACAGCTTAGTTTTATATAATTTAGGGAGAGATGAGACATTAATCAAAATGTGCAAGATGTATATTGGTTCAGTTCAAAAAGGCAGGACAACTCAAAGGGGCATGGAGGAGGGCTGCTTTCAAGTCACAGATAGATAAAAGAGAAAAGGCTGTATTCTTTTGAGTCTGATTAGCCTTTACATGTGAGAGGAAGGTAGAGGAATAATCTCTTATGCCTTAGTCTGGCTTAGTGAATCTACATTTTTCATAAATAATAGGGAAGAGGAAGCAATCAGATATGCATTTGTCTCAGGTGAGCAGAGGGATCACTTTGAGTTCTGTGTTTGTCCTGCACCTGTGAAAATAAGCTACCAATTTACATTGCCAGGGTGAAATTCAACAAAACTGTTTTAGGGAAAAGATCTTGAAGCCCACAGGAAATCTCCTTGTGGATAAATGGTGAGGAAGGTATGCAGCTTTTTTTTTTTTTAATTTTTGTAGCTATCTTATTTAGAAATAAAATGGAAGGCAGTTTGCCTAACACAGTGCCCAGCTTGACTTCTCCCTTTGGCTTACTGATTTGGGGGTCCCAAGACTTACTTTTCTTTCAATTCCATTCTTTTATTTTTAAAATCTTTGAGAGAAAGCATTTTAGAAGAAAATGAGTCTCTGGTCTCAGGTTTTGTTTACCAATCCTTGCAAATGTAACCTTATTTGGAAATAGTCTTTGCAGTTAAAATTAGTTAAGGTGAGGTCGTTAAGGTGGGCCTTAATCCAATATGACCGGTGTCTTTTATAAGATAAGGGAAATTCTGACAGACACACAGATAGGATAGCCAGGTGAAGACAGAGGCAGAAATCAGAATGATTTATTTATAAGCCAAGCGAACACCAAAAATTGACAGTCATCACCAGAAACTAGGAGAGAGGTAGAATAGATTCTTCCTCACAGCCATCAGAAGAAATCAACCTGGTTAACACTTTTGGACTTCTGGCCTCCAGAAGTGTGAAAAATAATACATTTCTGCTATTTTAAAGTCACATAATTTGTGGTACTTTGTTATGACAGGCAATTTACCTTTGTAGTCTTCCTCCCAAAAACCCTAACTTTAGTGTGTTCATGATAAGCACATCAGACAAATCCCGATTGAGAGACATTCTGTAGGCCCTCAAAACTTTGCAGTTATTAATATTCCTCAAAACTGTCAAATTCATCATAAACAAGGAACATCTGAGAAACTGTCAAAGCCAAGAGGACTCTCAAGAGATATGTCTACCATTTTTTTAATTGCTGTAGTCTGTTCCCTTCCTATCCTTTTCCCGAGTTATTTTTCTTTATAGCCCTTAATCCCTTCTAAGGTACTAAAATATTATATAATTTACCTATTTTATTTATTTATCTTCTATCTCCCTGACCAGAGTGTAAGCTTCATGAGAGCAGGATTTCCTGTCTGTTCACTGATGTATTCTTAAGTACACAGTAGGTGCTCAAAATATGTATTGAATTAATGAGTAATGTTTAGTAAAAACAACTAGTTACGGCTGGGCATAGTGGCTCAAAGCTGTAATTCCACCACTTTGAGAGGCTGAGGCAGGAGGATCATTTGAGTCCAGAAGTTTGAGACCAGCCTGGGCAACATAGTGGAACCTTGTTTTTACAAAAAAATGTAAAAATTAGCTCAGAGTGGTGGTGCATGTCTGTAGTTCCAGCTACTCAGGAGGCTGAGGTGGGAGAATCACCGGAGCCCAGGAGGTCAAGACTACAGTGAGGTGCTATTGTGCACTCTAGCCTGGGTGATGGAGTGAGATCCTGTCTCAAACAAACAAACAAACAAAACCTAACTAGTTATCTAGGCCAAGGTCTAGGGCATCATTGGTACCCAGAAAAGAAGAAAGACTGACAATGTTCTATCTCTTTGCTAATGGTGGTTTCTATTTAAAAAGACTAAAAATTGACAAACCACTGGCAAAATTAGACAAGAAAAAAAGAAAGTATAAGTAACAGTATCATAAATAAAAGGGGAGATACTGTTATCAATAATATGAATATTTAAAAGTTAACAAAAGCATATGATAAGCAACTTTACTCCAATAAATTTGAATATATGGATGAAATAAAAATTCTTTTAGAAAAATATAAAATTACAAATGACACAAGAAGAAAATTGTCCCAGAAAATAACTCTAGGCCTTTACCTCAGACCATATACAAAAGTTAACTCAAAATGGATCAAAAATCTAAATATAAGAGCTAAAACTATGAAAGTCTTAGAATATAGGAATAAATCATTATCTTGGATTTAGCAAAGATTTATTTCTTTAAAAAGAATTTTTTTTTCAGAGACAAACTGTCACTATGCTGTTTCACTATAATACACTGTGCCACTATAGTACGGTATAAAAACCTCAAACTCCTGGGCTGAAGGGATCCTCCTGCCTCAGCCTCCCAAGTAGCTGGGACAACAGGCGTGCACCACCATGCACAGCTGGCACTGGTTTTTAAGTTATGACACCTAAAGCACAATCAAAAGAAAAAATAAATCAGAATTCATCAAAATAACAAAACTTTAGTGTATCAAAAAATACTATCAACGAAGTGGAAAGACAACCCATAAAATGAGAGAAAATATTTGCAAATAATTTATCTGATGAGTTTGGTATGTACAATATATAAAGAACTCACACAACTCAACAAACTGCTTTCTACAGTAGCTGAACTAAATTTACATTCTCACCAATAGTGTATAAGTGTTCCCTTTTTTCTGCGGGCTCACCAGCATCTATTTTTTTTAATTTTTAATAGTAGCTGGCTGGGCACAGTGGCTCATGCCTGTAATCCCAGCACTTTGGGAGGCCAAGTGGGTGGATCATGAGGTCAAGACATGGAGACCATCCTGGCCAACTTGGTGAAACCTCGTCTCTACTAAAAAGACAAAAATTAGCTGGGCGTGGCAGCGCACACCTGTAGTCCCAGCTACTCAGGAGGCTGAGGCAGGAGAATCACTTGAACTCTGGAGGCAGAGGTTGCAGTGAGCTGAGATCGTGCCACTGCACTCCAGCCTAGTGACAGAGCAAGACTCCATCTCAAAAATAAAAATATAAATATAAATAAAACACTAATAACAGCCATTCTAACTGGTATAAGATCGTATCTCATGATGGTTTTGATCTGCATTTCTCTGATGATTAGTTATGTGGAGCATTTTTTCATATATTTGTTGGCCACTTGTAGGTCTTCTTTTGAGAAGTGTCTATTCATGTCTTTTGCTCATTTTTTTTAAACGGGGCTTTTTTTTTTTTTCTTGTTGATTTGTTTAGGTTCCTTATAGCTCTAGATACTAGACTTTTGTCAGATGCATAGTTTGCAAACATTTTCTCCCATTCTGTAGGTTGTTTACTCTGTTGATAGTTACTTCAATTGGTAGCTTTAATTGGAAGCTTGTTAGTTTAATTAGGTATCACTGGTCAATTTGTTTCTGTTGCAATTGCTTTTGAGGACTCAGTTACGAATTATTTCTTAAGGCAAATGTCCAGAATGGGTTTCTTAGGTTTTCTTTTAGGATTCTTATAGTTTGAGCTCTTACATTTAAAATATTTAATTCATCTTGAGTTAATTTTTGTATTTGATGAAAGGTAGGGGTCCAGTTTCAGTCTTCTGCATATGGCTAGGCAGTTACCCTAGCACCGTTTATTGAAGAGAGAGTCCTTTCCCCATTGTTTATTTTTGCTGACTTTGTTGAAGATCAGGTGGTTGTAGGTGTGTGGCTTTATTTCTGAGTTCTCTATTCTGTTCCATTGGTCTATGCATCTGTTTTTGTCCTAGTATCATGTTGTTTTGGTACTGTAGACTTGTGGTATAGTTTGAAGTTGGTAATGTAATGCCTCCAGCTTTGTTCTTTTTGCTTAGGATTGCTTCTGCTATCCGGACTTTCTGGTTCCATATGAATTTTAGAATAGTTTTTTCCAGTTCTGTGAAAAACAATGTTGGTAGCTTGATAAGAACAGCATTGAATATGGAGATTGCTTTGGGCCATTTTAACAATACCGATTCTTCTAATCCATGAGCATGAACTGTTTTTCCATTTGTTTGTGTCATTCATATTTTTTTTTTTCAGTAGTGTTTTGTAGTTCTTGTAGAGATCTTTCACCTCCGTAGTTACTTGTATTCTTAGGGTTTTTGTTTTTGTTTTTGTTTTCTGGCTATTGTAAATGGCATTGCATTCTTGGTTTGGCTCTCAGCTTGAATGTTATGTGAAAAACAATGTTGGTAGCTTGATAAGAATAGCATTGAATATGGAGATTGCTTTTGGCCATTTTAACAATACCGATTCTTCTAATCCATGAGCATGAACTGTTTTTCCATTTGTTTGTGTCATGTATGGTTTTTTTTTTCAGTAGTGTTTTGTAGTTCTTGTAGAGATCTTTCACCTCCATAGTTACTTGTATTCTTAGTTTTTTTTTTTTTTTCGGCTATTATAAATGGCATTGCATTCTTGGTTTGGCTCTCAGCTTGAATGTTATTGGTGTATAGAAATGCTACTGGTTTTTGTACATTGATTTTGTATCTGAAAATTTTGCTTAAGTTGTTTATCAGTTCTAGGAGACTTTGGGCAATCTTTAAGGTTTTCTTTTCTTTTTTTTTAATTTTACTTTAAGTTCTGGGGTACATGTGCAGATCTTGCAGGACTGTTACATAGTTATAAACATGCCATGGAGGTTTGCTGCCTCCATCCCCCCATCACCTACATTAGGTATTTCTCCTAATGTTATCCCTCCCCAATCTCCCCAACCCCTGCTATCCCTCCCCTAGCCCCCTACCCCCCAATAGACCCCAGTGTGTGATGTTCTTCTCCCTGTGTCCATGTGTTCTCACTGTTCAACACCCACTTATGAGTGAGAACATGCAGTGTTTGGTTTTCTGTTCTCATGTCAGTTTGCTGAGAACGATGGTTTCCAGATTCACCCATGTCCCTGCAAAAGACATGAACTCATCCTTTTTATGGCTGCATAGTATTCCATGGTGTATATGTGCCACATTTTCTTTATCCAGTCTATCATTAATGGGCATTTGGGTTGGTTTCAAGTCTTTGCTATTGTAAGCAGTGCCACAATGAACATGTGTGTGCATGTGTCTTTACAATACATCAATTTATAATCCTTTGGGTATATACCCAGTAATGGGATTGCTGGGTCAAATGGTATTTCTATTTCTAGATCCTTGAGGAATTGCCACACTGTCTTCCACAATGGTTGAACTAATTTACAATCCCACCAAAAGTAAAAGCGTTCCTATTTCTCCACATCCTCTCCAGCATCTGTTGTCTCCAGATTTTTTAATGATCGCCATTCTAACTGGCATGAGATGGTATCTCAATGTGGTTTTGATTTGCATTTCTCTAATGACCAGTGATGATGAGCATTTTTTCAT
>CAUYLG010036575.1:0-19497 GCA_963573385.1 Cacajao melanocephalus | reverse complement strand
AGCATTGGCAACAAAAGCCAAAATAGACAAATGGGACCTAATCAAACTCCACAGCTTCTGCACAGCAAAAGAAACAGTCATTAGAGTGAATCGGCAACCAACAGAATGGGAAAAAATTTTTGCAATTTACCCATCTGACAAAGGGCTAATATCCAGAATCTACAAAGAACTAAAACAGATGTACAAGAAAAAAAACAAATAAGCCTATTCAAAAGTGGGTGAAGGATATGAACAGACACTTTACAAAAGAAGACACACATGAGGCCAACAAATATATGAAAAAATGCTCATCATCACTGGTCATTAGAGAAAAGCAAATCAAAACTACATTGAGATACCATCTCACACCAGTTAGAATGGCAATCATCTATATTTGTTTTTTAATCTTTTCTTTTCTTCCTGGTATGTTTTTAGCTTTATTCTAAATCTAACACTGACTTTTCTTCTGACTGCAAGTCAATTGCCAAAACTTCACTGAGCTAGAATATTCCTCTTCCACATGGTGGGGAATTTGGGGGCAGGGCATGGAGAGAGAAGAAGAGAAAAAAAGAGAAGTATCTCTCTTACAAACTTCAAACAAAAATCTTGAAATGCATTCTAATTGCCCAACCTTAAATTATGTGGCCAATTCTTAACTAGTCACTACCATGAAGAAAGTGCCAGATGCTGATTAAGCCAATAAACAGCTACCTTTGGAATGGAAACCAAATTTCTCGGCCACCATTTGAGAATAATAATAGAAGTGAGGTTGGAAATAAAAATAAAATGTTCTACACACTTTCCAAATTAGTTATTATTTACTGTACAGGCATTTAAATTAAGTGATATTGGGAGAACTTGACAAATTTGTTCTAAAATTCATCTAGAAAAGTATTCCTAAATTCAAATGTTTATAGGGTCCAAAATCAAGTCAAATGAAAGGACATTTATAATATGTAAAGACAACAGGTTAAACTTGATTTTTTTTTCCTATCTTAGACACTATAAGAGTAATTATTAGTCTAGGTAAGAGTTACAACACAGACCATCCCATGCAAATCTGAACATATATATATATAATTATCCTGTCTCTCAAGAGTAGTCTCTCAGCACATGCCAATTGTTGCCATATAAGAAATAGTCTCAGTATCACGAATTTTCTGATCTTTCGGGAGGAAAAAAAAAATCCAATTATTATGTGAAATATCCGAATTTGAAAATATTGCCTTAATTAAAAATTACCTGGAAAAATATTTGTTGTTTTCAACCTCTGTTCTAGGAAGTGAATGGATAAAAGTAGCTTTTGTTATTTGAAGAAAAAAGGCACAAAAATACTAAGTATATTGCCAAATATTAAAACACACAAAAACTGCAGTAATTAAGGCAGTGTTGTATTGATGTAAGAATAAGGAGACACATTAACAGAAAAGAATACAGAAGTCAGAAACAGAGCTAACAATATGTAAGCATTCAGTATGGTCATAACACAAAGTCATTTCTCCAGTACATTTTTATCTCTCCATTTCCACAGCCACTAACCTGATCTCAGCCACCATGACTTCTCACCTGGATTCTTTTTTTTTTAACTTGGATTTTTAATGAAGTCTCTGAGCTGCACCTTTATCTACTCATATTACTCTTCAATCTATTCTACATACTATGGCTAGAGTTTTGAAAATTGCAAATCTGAACTTATTATTTCTTTCTTAAAATACATCAATAATTCTTCATTGTTTTAGAATAAAGACAACATTTCTTCATGCCTGTTATGAAATTCACAGAAAGACTGCTAATCTACATGCATAACCCTGAGAAACATCAGTGTTCTTATGTGCTTAAAGCAGTAAAAACAAGTTTACTTAAAGAGTATACATAGATACAGAAGACTAGAACTCAAATATCTAAAGAAAACATGCTCTATAGCACAATGCAGTAATACTAATCAGCCTTTTTAAAAAAGGAAATTCTGTCATTTGTGACAATACAGATGGAACTGGAGAGCATTATGCTAAGTGGAATAAGCCAGGCACAGAAAGACAAATACTACATGTTCTCACTTAAAATTGGGAGCTAAATGATGAGAACTCATGGACACATAGAGGGGAACAACAGATCTTGAAGCCCCCTTGAAGGTGGAGGTGGGAGGAGGGAGAGGCACAGAATAACTATTGGGTACTAGGCTAAGTACTTGCATGATGAAATAATCTGTACAACAAACCCTGTGACACAAGTTTACGTATATAATAAACCTGCACACATACTCCCAAAACTAAAATAAATGTTTTTTAAAAAATGGAAGTAGTCTAAATGTCTGTGCACACACACACACAAAGATTATACTATATTCATGCAATGGAATCCTATATACCAGATAAAGGAAACGAGCTAAAGCTACATTTATCACACAGTCAAGGTAATAAACATATCCATCACCTCCAAAAGTTTCATTGTTGTGTCTCTGTATTTTTTATGGCATTTTAATATAATAGAACACTCCAGCAATTGTACTCCTGGGTATTTATTTCAACAAAATAAAAATTTAGGTTCATACGAACACCTGCACATGAATGTTCATAAGTTGAGAACAACCCTAATGTCCTTCAATGGGTGAATGAATAAATATAAGTAAATATCCATAATATGGACTACTAGTCAGCAGTTAAAAAGAAAGAGCTAGTGATATACTCTACTTCTTGCATGTATTTCAAGGGCATTATGCTGAGTGAGAAAGTCAACCATAAAAAGTTATACACTACATAATTCCACCTATTTGATATTATCAAAATGACAAAATTATAGTGATGAAGCCAGGATTAGGAATTTTCTTTGTGTTGATAGAATGGTTCTGTGTACTGATTGTGGTGATGGTTATATGGATCTACATATATATATAATGACAAATTTGTATCATGCTATACACCAAAAACAAAATGAAATAAGTATATGTAACAACTGGTGAAATCTGAAGAAGGTCTGTAGTTTACTTCACAGCATGATATCAGTGTGAGTGTTCTGCTTTGGATAATGTTCTATGCTAAGTAAGATGTTATTGGAGAGAGTTGAGTAAAGGTACAAGGATAAGCTCTGTATTATGATTGCAACTGGCTGTGAGTCTTAAACTGTTTTGAGATAAAAAGCAAAAATTGTAAACTCTTCTGCTTATTGGTCTGATCATGCAAAAAAGGCCAAACCAAGTATTCACAAATCATTTTGTTCCTTCTAAGGAAGCCTGAACACCCTTTTACAAAAACATATTTAAATACTAGCTGCCTCAATAAATAATTCTCAGTGTAGTCATGCAGCAGTTTTTAGTAACATAAGACTTTTCCAAATTGCCCCTAACAGAAAATTATTATTAGTGTGACTTTGCCTCCTGAAGGAACTTGAACTCACACACACACTCACAGCAGGAACAGACTTAAGCCTGCAGGGTTTTCAAGCACTGTAATGTAGTGAAGTGAGGGAAAGGCAGGTTGAAGGAAATGGGGAGGATGTAGAAGGAGCCTCACTCTAATACATCACTGGTTTAATTCTCTTCTCCCATTATGGCATATTTGGCCTGTTATAAATGTTAGGGATTTTTGATAATGGTAAATCTATGCAGAGTAAGCTCCATCTGTATTTGAAAATCCCTAATAAAATATATAAACGCCCTGTATATATTTATTAGCATCCATTTAAAATGCTCAAATCCCCTCTTCCATTCATTAACTGCTTTGTTGTCTTCACAAAAATCATGGGGAGAAAACATTTAATTAGTATTTCACCCTAAATGAATAGAATTGATAAGAAACCAATTAGTCTTTAGATAATAGAAAGCCTAATTAGCCACCAGGTATTCAACAGAAATCTTCATTGTTTTCCTTTCTGTAACTGAGGCAGCATGCCCCGATCAGATCAGAATCTCAGGAGTGCCTAATCTAATCCTTCTCCTGCCACTAATTTATTGCTAAAAGCATAAACAAATCACTTTATTGACAGATTAACACATTTAGTAAATATACTTGAGGGTAGCTGTGCTTTGAATGTGTGGGATGTGATTGGGAACACCAGAAAACAAGCTTATTCCTACATAGTCTAATACTTGTGACTAATGTTGTGAAGAACCAGATGACAAGAAGCAAACACTAAAAGCAAACACTTGAAGGTGTGTGTGTTTGTGAGCACATGCTCATTACACACTCGTTCGTGAATGTAATGAGAGTTCAACCAGCGAAGACTCAACCTTACAGGCAGAAACAGAGAATGCAACTTTTTTTTTTTTTTTTTGAGATAGAGTTTTGCTCTTGTTGCCCAGGCTGGAGTGCAGTGGCGTGATCTCGGCCCACCCTAACCTCTGGCTCCTGGGTTCAAGAGATTCTCCTGCCTCAGCCTCCCGAGTACCTGGGATTACAGCACCCACCACCACACCCAGGTAATTTTGTATTTTCAGTAGAGATGGGGTTTCTCCATGTTATTCAGGCTGGTGTCAAACTCCTGAACTCAGGTGATCCGCCTGCCTCAGCCTCTCAAAGTGGTAGGCTTACAGACGTGAGCCACAGCACCTGGCAAAGAACGTGACTATTAACTAAGATTTGAACATTCTGAAATTGATAGTTAAAGCATGTGGGGGGGTGGATATCCATTTAAATATGTAGAACCTAAGTGTTTAGCTCCATTCATCATCCCTTCTTGCCTTGTTCTAGATGAATTTGGCAATTAGTCCATCTTGTAACACAGGTGATAGATCATTACTGCTCTGGTGAGCTTCCACATGACAGTGGAAGAAAAAGGAGACTCCTTGGCCCCATGGGCAGGTGAATCTACAAGTGAGAATATTAGTAAGAATAAAGCAATTCTCACTCTCCACAACAAAATACAGTACAGATAGTCTTCAACTTAACGATGGTTGAATGTAGGATTTTTCAACTTTACAATGGTGTGAAAGCAATACACATACAATGGAAACCATACATCAAATACCCATGCAACAATTCTGTTTTTCACTTTCAATACAGTATTCAATAAATTACATGAGCTAGTCAACACTTTATTATCAAGTATGCTTTGTGTTACACTATTTTGCTCAACTATCGTTCCCGTTGTTCTGAGCACGTTTAGGGTAGGCTAGACTCAGCTATGATGTTTGGTAGTATGGGTATATTAAATGCAGTATTGACATATTTTCAACTTATTGGGATGTGACCCCATCATATCTTGAGGATGGAGAGCAGCTTCCTGAAGGATCCCAAGTAAGATATATCTAGAATTGAGGGTGACAGGATAGACTCTCCCCCACACACTAAAATGTAAAGAAATAAAATATAAGCATCATTGAAATTGTTAACATTCCTCAGGCATCACATTTGCAATGGTAAGCTGGTTACCAGATTTTTCATATTTCAGAATTGAGTGTTTTCATAATAGCTTCCATGAGCATGGCTTGCATTTAGAAAGCAGTAAGATTAAAATCTTTAAATCCCATATCCAGTGGCTTAACCTCTTTGAGAATCAATTCTTTATTAGCAAAACAGGAATAATAATAGCACCTTGTAGAATGAGTTGTTATGTGTCTACATTTTATGAGGAATAGTATCCCATCATCAGCAGCCAGGTCCTTAAATGGGGCTGAAGTCATCCAGCTGACAGAATAATAGAAATTGCATGAATCCTGTGGTGCCCAAGACATCTAAAGAATATTAAATATCTAAGTCTGGCCTAAACTGGGAGTGTTTGCAAGCATTTGATAGGAGTCCCCAGCCTCCATTCCAGCATTTTCTAATGGCTTTGCAATTCTGTCCCCTCCTGCTACCATAATAGCTTTTATTTCTTCTAAACTTAAATAAAGAGGAATGAAGGAAAGCTTTGAGTTTTTTTCTTCAGAGGACAGGCATATGCCACTCTATAGCACACACTAACCACTGACTACAGACTTGCTGTGACCCTATTCCCTACGTAAATATGAGATGTGAGAAGTATGCTCCTCCATCTTTCTTCTATGCAGGTTTTTGGTCACAATCAAAAATTTCAGAGAAAAATGCCATCTGACTCTCCAACTATCAGTTGAATAGATTAGTCATTACTTTTTTTTTAAAGAGCTTTGAGAAAGCAGAATGAACGGCTGAAGGAGGCTGAGAGAAGAATCTAAAGTTCTAAGCCCTGTTTTAACTCAATTTCTGATTGAATATAAGCAGAGTGAGTATTCAATTCCTAATATTAATATGTAAAATAATAATATTGATATGTTCCAGAACTTAGTGGTAGTAGTGATCAACAAATAATATTTTATGTGCACATATGTGTGTACATGTGGGTGTGCATATATGCACTCACACTCATACATACATACAAATTATCAGTAAAATTAAATATAAATTTCAGTGTTACTTTGGGATCAAAAATTACCAAGTATGTGTGCTATTATGATATTCAAAATTCTGTGGTTAGTACACAATTTTTCATATTATAATTTCATGACATCAAATTTCAAAATCTCCCAGTTGTTTTCAGGAGGTAGACAATCCAGAATTTCTTCTATCATGTTCAAAAAATTGTCTCTAAACTTATGTCACAAATAAAAGTCTTTCAACATATGAGATAATAATGTTTTTAATTTTCTACAGACAAGGTAAGGTTTCAACAATTATTCACCCATTCTTTTTTTTAGTACTTTATACTTTTTTTTAGTACTTTACCTTAGGATTATATCCTAAATCATTCCCTCTTGTCCACAGAAGGTCTTCCCTTCTCAGTTTTTGCAGTGATGCAATATCAGTGCTATTATTATCATACATTATTTTTAAAAAAAATAACCTGCAGCATCACATGGACATTTTTGTGGGATTTTTACACATGTCTTTCAGGCCAAAGAAGACTATGAGAATTTTTTTAATTAAATCATATCTCTAGGAAATATTTATACCTTATCCATATGTTCAGAAAACTGCAGAGATATATTCTGAATTCAATTATTAAAAGCATGCAAGTCAGCCACACTTATATTTACTAAATTATGGATAATACTAATCTATTCATACAGAAAACTATGAACTTTTAGCAGTCTCTTAAATGGGATTACTCATAGCCCAAGTTGATTTATTCTGCTCAATATTCTATGTTTTGGTAGCTTAAATTTCAGCATGTTGCCTATATTAGTCTGTACTCACACTGCTAATAAAGACATACCCCAAGACTGGGTAATTTATAAGGAAAAAGAGGCTTAATAGACTTACAGATCCACACAGCTAGGGAGGCCTCACAATCATGGCAGAAGCCCAAGAAGGAGCAAAGGCATGTCTTACAAGGCAGCAGGAAACAGTGTGTGTCCAGGGGAACTGACTTTTATAAAACCATCAGATCTTGTGAGACTTATTCACCATCATGAGGACAGCAAGGGAAAGACTTACTCCTATGATTCCATTACCTCACACTGGGTCCTTCCCACTACACATGGGGGTTACAGGAGCTACAATTCAAGATGAGATTTGATGAAGTATTACTTTGAGCCTAGTAGACTCAGTATCTCCATTTTAGAGATGAAGAAAATATTTTAAAATATGTAAACAAGTCTTGAAATCTTGAAAAATTCTTGTAACACATTGTTAGAACACATTAAGGAATTACTTTTGCTACTACTGTTGAAACCGACCCAAGAGTCTCACACAGTGTTTTTGGATAAACATAGAAATTGACTCTTCTGGTTTAAAGCTTGAAACTTATATTTGTTTTATCTGAGTTTATTCTTCAGGTTAGGACCCCCTAGTCTCTCAAAAATATCAAAGAGCCAAAAGTGACCATAAAATCACATCCAGACAATGAGATGCCAGTCACTTCATTCATCATAATTGCTTCCTTACCCCTCCCAAGTTCCTGTTTTTCTATACATTATTATATTTCTTCCCTGCTGAACAAGCCTCTAATTTCAGTGAGTCAGAGAGATGGACTTGAGGCCATTTTTCCAACTCCTCAGCTGCAGCACCCAATTAAAGCCTTCTTTGTTGGTAATAATCGTCTCAGTGATTGTCTTTGTGGGCAGCAAGCAGCCAGATCTAGACCGAACCCCTGGTGTTTCAATAAAACTATTGGTATTGATCAGTAATTCTTATTACACTCTGTGATTAGTAAATGTTCCTAATGTTCCTCAGTCAAATTTACTTTTTTTCACTTGATAATATATTACAAAGATCATTCCATTTCTTGGGGTAGAGACAGTCATCAATTCCTTTTTTCACTTGCATAGTTTTCATTGCATTATAGAGATTTACTATAGTTATTTCATCTAATCCCTTCTGAAAGGCATTTGTGTTATTTCCAATATTCTGTGAATACAAACATTGTCACAATGAGAAATTCATGCATATTTTAATTAATTTTTGTAACCCTATCTTTTTTGATAACTTAATAGAAGTAGGATTGCTCATTGTCAATATAAATGCATATATGTGATTTTCCTAAATATTCTAAATTTTCTCTCCTCTTGGGTTGATATTGTTGCATTCCCACAAGCACTGTACAAGAGTGACGGGGTCTCCAAAGCCTTACCACAAAGTATCTTGCCAAATGTTTGAATTTGTATCAATCTGATTTTGGAGAAATTCTTTCTGAAGTTTATTTAACTTGCACTTATTTATTTAATTGCCTAATTTCTTATTATGTAGGATGTATGCACCTTTCATTTTATGTCCTGCTCATATTTTCCTGAAAAATATATGTTTCAATATTTTGTCTGTTTTTTCTATGTTATTACATTTTCTGTCTCACTTTTTAGAATCTTTTCATATATAAGGGCAGTTATAACTATTACAAAAATTTTTCCTCATTTTCCATTTTCCTCTGGTGATGTTTATTTTCATGTCATTATTTTAAATATTTATGTAGTAAAAATTACCCATTTAGAATGCCACGGGATATTTTTTTTACTTTTAGATTTTAATTCATGATTAAGAACATCTTTCCTAATAACAGTTAAAAAGAAATTTATTTTTCTGTTATTATTGTTTCACTTGTTACTTTTGTACAACTTCGCCTGTTTGTTTAGATCCCTGATCTTTCAAAAATTTATTTTAATGTGTGACATGAAGAAATGATCCATTTTTTTATTTTTCCAAATTACTTTCACACTAACCAAATATTATTTATTTAAAAGTATTTTGTTCTTTTTGTTTTGAGAAAGTATCTTTATCATATACTAAATTTACATGTGCACTTCTGTTTAATTGCAGAATTTTCTATTCTGTTCTCTTCCTTCTATAGTTTATTTCTATAAAAATACCACACTTTTAATTAGAGAGACTTGCAATATGTTTTAATAACTTTTATGACTATTTCAAATGTATTGCTCGTATTTTTAGGCTGTTTTTAGGATCATTCCTGCTTATTTACTTTTCCTATATCCTCTTATTTTAAAATCAGCTTGCTTAGATCCAGAAAAAGAAAAAAAAAACTTGTTTCTTTAAAATTTTAGATAATGCTGCCATATTTCTTGCAAATTTTATGCCTAGGTATATTATCACATTTTTGATATTGTAACTGTGATTATTTACACATTTAAAATTATTAGATAATGTTATCATATTTCTTATAATTTTTATGCCTAGGTATGTTAGCAGTTTGTTGATACTGTAAATGTGTTCTTTTCCTCCATGATAACTGATATGGCTACTTTTACATAAGGTTTATAGTTTATTTATTTATTATTTTGAGACAGAGTCTCCCTCTGTCACCCAGGCTGGAGTGCAATGGTGTAATCTCAGCTCACTGAAACCTCCCTCTTCCTGGATTCAAGCAATTCTTTGCCTCAGCCTCCCTAGTAGCTGGAATTACAGGCACCTGTCACCATGCCCTGCTATTTTTTTTTTTTTTTGTATTTTTAGTAGAGATGGGGTTTCACCATCTTGGCCAGGCTGGTTTTGAACTCCTGACCTCATGATCCACCCACCTTGGCCTCCCAAAGTGCTGGAATTACAAGCATAAGTCACCGTGCCCAGCCTGTTTATAATTTTTATATATTAATTTAATTCTCCAAATTGACTAAAGTCTCTTATGTTTTCAGTTGTATTTTTTCAGATAAACATTATATCATCTGTAATAATTTTACATTTTCCTTTCATATTCTTATGCCTCTTGTCCAATTACTGTGACTAATCGCCCATCATAATGTTACAGAGTGGTAAACGTGGGCATGTTTTTCTTCCTTGCTCTAACAGAAATACCTGTAGTCACTTCTCCATTATGTAGGATAGGATTCTGGCTGGAGTGTGTGTGTGTTTGTTTGTGTGTGTGTGTGTGTGTGTGTGTGTGTAAAATGCTTTTTTTATATCTATGGGAAGAACTATATAATTTTTGCTTTCTAGTTCTGTTTTTTTTTTTTTTTTTAGATTTGTAAACACGGTGAATTATCTTAGAGTCAGTATTAGGGTTCTCTAGAAAAAAGAATATGAGGCAAAAATTAAAATACTTGCACTTTACTTGAAAGCTGAAAACCCAAAAGGTGCTAAGGGTGTGATGGAAAAAAAGATGAAGTAAGGGAGAAAGGATGCAATGCAATTGGATTTGGTGTATTGCAACACAAGCAACTGCTCCAGGAAGTATCAAGAGCAAAAGTACAAACTGCAGGTCCTCTATCAGGTCCATTCACTGGGCACAGGGGATATCTGTGGAAAGCCTGTAAAGAAAAATCTCACCTCTGTGTAGCCCACAGACGGGATCATTTATCCAATCAGTTCCTTCTCTCATCAAGTATCTCACTGGTTAAGGTCTCCCCATTAGGAGGCTGACTACCCCACATTGCAGGTTGTATAATCCATTTCTAAGAGGTTGGTCAGAAGCCAGATCCTGTTCTCTGCAATGGATGATTTTATCCAAGTCTGGATGTGTCAGGATAACTCAGCTCAAATAGGGCTGAGTGTTTTGAGGTTGAGGGACATGCAAGAGCTAAACTTCATTTTAGACTCCATCTAGCTAGGAGGGCTCCATAAGGATGCTGAAAATGTCAGTGGTTATGCATGGGAAGCATTAGAATTCTCCGAATAAACATGTTGCTGAGGAAATTCTAAGGAAGCACACAAAGTTGGATTCCTGTGTTGTATTAGTCTGTTTTCACACTGTTGTGAAGAGATACCAGAAACCGGGTAATTTAGTAAGAAAAGAGGTTCAATAACACACACTTCTGCATGTCTGGGAGACCTCAGGAAACATACAATCATGGCAGAAGGCGAAACAGGCACATCTTACATGGCAGCCAGTGAGAGAAGTGAGTGAGAGCAAGAGAAATACCAGACACTTATAAAACCATCAGATCTCAGGAGAACTCACTCACTATTATGAGAATAGCACGGAGGAAACTGCTCCCAATATCCAATCACCTCCCCTCAGCTTCCTCCTTTAACATGTGGGGGTTATAATTCAAGATGAGGTTTGGGTGGGGACACAAAGCTAAACTATATCATATGTGTAGTTAACTCTTGAACAATACTGTGGTTAGAAGCACCAAGACATGCCCAACCAAAATCTCTGTGTAACATTTGACTCCCCAAAATCTTAACTACTAATAGCCTGCTATTGACCAGAAGGCTTACAAATAACATAGTCCAAGTATGTGTATATTTTGTATATTATATGTATTATATACAGTATTCTTACACTAAAGTAAGTTAGAGAAAAGATAATGTTATTAAGAAAGTTATAAGGAAGATAAAATATATTTACAGTACTGTATTGTATTCACTGATATCATAAGTTTACATCCTCTGTTTACAAAATGAATTAACTCTCTGAAATGGCAGGCAACTGCAGCTACAGACATCAATCTAGTTTATACCAAGAAATGTAACTCTTTTTTATAATGTTAAGATTTTTCTCTGCTTCTCAGGAGCACTTCCAGCATCATTAATGGCACCTCCTATATGTCCCATGGTGTTATTCAAGGTTTACACTATTGCATTAAACATTATGTAAAATACGTGAGAAATGCAAGAGATCCCTTTTTACTGAGATGTACAATTTGCCAGAGAAATAAACCACTCATGCAGAGATTATTAACATCATATAGCATTTTAAGAAGATACTTTCAAACATTTGACCTCACTGCAACAGTAATAGGAGGTGGTTATGACGTTATTACAGTAGAATGGTATATAATACAGTTAATTTTATAGTTATGATTTAATAATGCATTTTTATATTCATTTACATTTATCTTAACCATGAATGATACCATGTATGGTCTGTAAGTATACATGTGACTGTGTTGATGAATTTTAACTTTAATAATAGATATGTATATATTTTATGGTAGTAAATAATACAATAGACTGATATCTATATATATATTTTATGCATTCATGACAGAAATTTTTTCAATATTTTTAGGCTATGTGGTTCATCTGCAAGTTTTCCAAACTGTTGCAAATCTCCAAAAAGTGTTTAATATATTTATTGGACACAATCTGTATCTTATGTGGAGCCATGAGTTTGGACTCATGTTGTTCAAAGGTCAACCCTAATTTATTTCTTGTTCTTCTCAGCTACATTTGTACGCTCCTGTTAATTATATCTGGTTTCTACAGCAAAATATTATCAACCTAAAATAATAAAAAGGTTCAAAATACAGCTGGGCATGGTAGCTTATGCCTATAATTCCAGCACTAGCACGTTGGGAGGCCGAGGCAAGTGGATCACGAGGTCAGGAGTTCGAGACCAGCCTGGCCAACATGGTGAAACCCCATCTCTACTAAAAATACAAAAATTAGCTGGGCATGTTGGTGAGCACCTATAATCCCAGCTATTCAGGATTTGAGGTAGGAGAATCGCTTGAACCTGGGAGGCGGAGGTTGCAGTGAGCCAACATCACACCATTGTACTCTAGCCTGGGCAACAGAGCAAGACTCCATTGCAAAAAAAAAAAAAAAAAAGGTTCAAAATATAGTTAAAAGAGTTTATTCAAGTGCAAAACATGAGGGTGGCTATCTGGGAAATACGGTCACTAAAGAATGCTAACCACTGCTCCTAGTAAAACTGGTTTACATATACAAAAACAGAGGAGCTCAACAGGATTATGACATTCTCCATTCAAAGGCTAACATACAGATATAAGATTTGATTGGCTTCTACTGAGTACACTCTAAAGAGACTGCTTAACATACTATTGTAAAGTGGTAACAATCAGAAGGGTCTCTATTTCCAACATAGTTTAGTCTAGGTTTGGATGAAGAATAAGGAGTCCAGTTAATGTACAACATCTGAACACAAAGGTCAGGAAGCAATGGACATGAATCAGTGAAGATTAACACCCATGTTATATTATTCAGTTTCCAGGGCTTAATTTTATCTCCTTGGCATAATAAATTTGGAAGGTCCTGAAATTTTCTTTTCTTTTCACAAAATGATAATCTGTTTTTTCCCTTCATGAGAATAAACACAAACTCACACCTTCCCTAGAATGAAAGACACTAGTCCAATCAGTCACAGTGTAGCTTTAGGAAAGTGGCCAGCAATGAACTCACTGAACACTGAACCAAAAGTTTTAATAAAGTAATATAGCATAGCTGCCTTGAATATACTTGCAGCAGAAATCCAACCATGTAGGCAAAAATGAAGCAAGGACCACTGCTACAGTGCTCTGAAATCCATGGCTGCATTTGCAACAAAACCAAGATTCCTACATGCTGACCCTAACCAGTCATTGAACCCCAGAGGGTAAGTAAGGTACACATATTATTGGGAAACATGGGCCTCTTTTGAGAGACAGTATTGGCTTAAGGGTTCCATGATAAACTTACCAAACATTCTTTAGACTATAAGGCAATCTAGGGGGATTTCACCAAACTTTGCTCCCTCTCCTTCTCTCAGTGCTAAACTTTTATTAAGTCTGGTGCTTCTGTCAAAGAAAAATGTCACTGGAAATAGTTAAATGGTCAAAGAAGACTTTTTTTTTTCCAAGACTATTGCAATGGGAGAGAGAGATTGAATTCAACTCCTCTGAAACAAAAGCTGGGAGAGTTATTTAGCCCTGGGGTGAGCTAGTGGAAAAGTGCTGGAGGACATTAGAAAGAGTTTGTTCAATGTGATTAGGCATCTGTGTTTGCTAATTGGCCCTTATTATAGTCAGGCTTCTACTCTACCTAGAACAGACACTGAGAGAGATAGAGACTCTTTCTGATGATTATATTTCAAAGAGCTGGTTCCCAGGTATTTGAGAAAGACATTACTGGGTTTCAGAACTGGCAAGAAGGAGAAGATTTACATCACAAAAGACAGAGTAAGAAGTTACAATTTTAAGTTTTCCAAAGTAAATTTTTAAGAAAATGGAGGACAGGAACTCATGGTCAGGAAGAAACATATTTAAAATTCAGTGAAGCTGAGGGGAATATCTAGGTTGTCTTAGTCATTTCTTCCAGCCTTCTCTGGTTAATTCCCTATTTTCTCTCACAGAGGCACTTCCCCTAAAATAATCTTTACCTGTTTTGGTGTCTACATCAAAGAAGACTGAGACTAGCACCACTGATACCAGGAGTAGCCCAAGAATGCAAGTGGTAATTTGGGGATGGCTCACTCCCTTCCCTGACACAGAAGACGATGTAATTCTGGCACAAGGTGATGACTCATTGTTACAGCTTTTGACAGTGTGAAATGGAAAAATGTCCAGGGGCAGGAAATGCTGCAGCAGGTGCAAAAATGCAGGCACCTAGAAAATGCAGGGAGAGAAGGAATGCCTAAAAAAGACAGCAACATTGGCTGGTTACTATTCAATTGTACTGATACTCTGCAGAAGCATGGTGAAATATTCAGTGTTCTTAACAAGCATTTAATAATTACATGTGAGCTTAGGTGGTAGGTTAGAAAAAATATATTTCATCCTCTTTTTGGACTTAATTACGGAACATTTTTATCTTGTTGGAATGTATTCAATTCATTTTCCTATACCGTTTTCCTTATAATATCTATATTTTGAGTTCTGTTATTAACCTTTCTAACCCAGCTGTACATTGGAATGGTTTTCCTAAACCCTTTGCATGTGGGTCATTTGCAGGAGGTGAAGATCAGTAATAGTAGTTTTTCTAATTTCATGACTCCATAAATCTCTGCTCTGCCAAAGTTGCTATATTTTCAAAAATATGCCACTTGTTTAGGCAATTCCCTGTCTTTCAGAAATAGAATGTCATGAAAATTTTCTGTCTTTACTCCTAAATTGTCCATGCTTTAAAGGCCTTACATCCCAAAATACTGCCATCTTAAAAAAAAAAGTGTATATATATTCTGCTAGCCTTTTAAAACTAAAATCTGCCTTTTAAAGACATATGTCCATTCCACTCAGTGTTTGAACTCTTTTGTTTTAATCTCTGAGATTCTCAGTTTTTACACTTTTCCCAGTTATACTTGTTTTCTAGCAGTTTTTTCTTTCTTTTTTATCTAGGTCAAAGTTCTAAAAGAGACTTTTAAAGGTACTTCTAAAAGGTTAAGTATTTCTGAGGCTCTAACAAGTATAGGCTGTTTCAAAACTGCTTAAATTTTCTCATGGGCCTCTTAATGAATGACTGAAGTCTGGTAGCACTTATCAGACACTGGAATGTAAAAGGGTTCTCAGAGTTTCCTAGTTTACCACCGAAGTTCTCATTCATCAAGCGGCACTGCTTTCGCCAGTGAGAACTCCCAGTAATTTCTGCACTTCTCTACTGATAGGACTCTCCACACTTCTTTATACCACTATTGTTACATAGCCAATGGTCCTGATGCCAGTGGATGCATTGGGTTTTGTTGTTGTTTACTTTTGCTTGTGTCTTTTTAATTTTCTTCTCAGTTGATCTCTATTAATTTGATAGATGGTTTGTAGAGATTCACAAAAATGTATAGTGATTACATATTCTTGACACCAGAATTTCTTTAACTTATTTGGAATTGAAGTGATTTAATTCAAAAATATGCTAAAATTTAATTAGTTAATAGTATTATTTTGGAATTTGCCTATTTAGAAAGTGGGTTGCCATCAGAGAAGAGCCTAAGAGCTCACGCATGATGCACAACAAACTGAAATCACAATCATTTTTCTTTCTGAATGTATTTCTTGTAAATGACAGAATAAAACTACAGGTTACTTTAATAAAGAACAACAATTCAAATGATAGTTAACAGCAAGAATGAAGCCAAAAGAGTAAAATTTCATGCTCAAGGTGTTGAAACCAAATAACCATTAAAAAATTATAAATTTTTGGAAAGAAGGTCTTCAAAAGTGAAGGTAAAAAATAAAATGATCCAGCATGATTTTCTTCCTACATAGAAAACTCTATGCAAGGACAGCAGAACACCCATTCTTTTCCAAGTATCTATGGTACATTGATATAATAGGTCATATCTTAGGTTATAAAACAAATTTAACAAATTTAAAAGGTTAAAATCATATGGAGCATGTTATCTGATTATAATGAAACAAAAACTAGAAATTAGTAATAGAAAGATAGTAAAATCTCTGAACATGTGGAAATTAAGTAACAAACTTCTAAATAATTTATGGGTCAAAGAGAAAAGTTCAAAAGAAACTTTTGAAAAACAGATCTAAATAGAAATGAAAACATAGCATATCAAACAATGTGGGATGAGGCTAAAGAAGTGCTGAAAGGGAAATTTATAGCACTCAATGCTTACATAAGAAAAAAGAAAAAGTCTCAAATAAATGATGCAAGTTGTTACTTCAAAAAAACAGAAAAAAGTAAGATAAACTCAAAACCTTAAAGAAAAGAATAGACATCAGAACAGAAAATAACAATATTGAAAATAGAAAAATGACAGAGAAAAATCAATGTAAAAACCGGTCCTTCGAAATAATCTTTTAAAAATAATTCCAAGGAAGACATTAACAATTGATTGTAAGCTTTATAAGATACACAAAATGTATACTAAGAATAGGCTAAGAGGAGAAGCAAAATGGAAGTATATATTAGTAGGTTCTTGAACTATATATAAAATGGTTTAATCTAATTTGAAGGTAGATTTTGATAAGTTAAATATGAATATTGTGAATATCAGATCAATCACCCAAAACCAAAATAAGTTAACATAGATACTAAGCAAAGAATGGAGATGAAAATGGAAATATTTTTGAAAAATTTAATTTGTTCAAAAGAAGGCAAGGCAAGAAAGAAAAATCAAGGTGCAGAAAGAACAAATAGAAATAAAATTAGTACCTTCATTTTTATATGAAAAGTAAATGGTTTAATCTTAAAAAGTAAATATTAGAGACAATAGAAAGCAAGACTGAACAATATGAAATCTACAAAAAACTCACTTTACATATAATTACAGATGCTTCTCAACTTAGAATAGGGTTACATCCCAATAAACTCATTGCAGTTTAAAAACATCCTGTCAAAAATGCATTTAATACATCTAATCTACACTATAACTTATCCTAGTCTACCTCAAATGTGCTAACGCTTAGCCTACAGTTAGACAAAATTACGTAACATAAAGCCTATTTTATGATAAAATGTTGACTATCTTGTATAATTTATTGAATACCGTGCTGAAGTGAAAAACAGAATTGGTGTATGGGTACTGGAAATATGGTTTCTACTCAGTGTGTATAGCTTCTGTACCATTGTAAAGTTGAAAAATCATAAATTATATATCATACATTGGGGGATGTCTGTACATGGATAAGCTAAAAGTACAAGGATGAGAAAACATAGACTATGCTAACACAGTAGTCACTAGCCAAACATGGCTGTTGAACCCTTGAAATCCTCATTAGGACAAATACAGATGTTCTAGCAGTATAAAACACATGGGGGCATAAGACTTAGAAAGAAAAAATTATGTAAATGTATTGGTAAAACTAAAATTAAATTACAAAGGAAATTTATCAAATATTGGAAAAATTAGATGATGTAAAAATCAGTCAACTATGGGTAAAATAAGAAATTATAAGGCAAATTTAAAAGTATTTTGGACATTGGCCTAGATGCAAAATGTATGACTTAGACTTCAAAAGCAAATGCAACAAAAACAAACAGAAAAATTGGGGTTAATTAAACCAAACAGTTTCTGTACAGTAAAAGACGCTATCAACAGAATAAACAGACAACCTGCAGAATTGTAGAAAGTATTTATAAACTATGTATCTGACAAAGGACTCATATCCAGAATCTATAAGGAACTCACATCAATAAGAAAAACACACATAACTCCGTTAAAAAGTAGGCGAAGGACATGAACAGACATCTCCCCAAAGAAGCCATACAAGTGGCCAACAAACATGAAAACAATGCTCAACATAACTAATCAGAAAAATGCAAATCAAAGCCACAATTAGATACCATCTCATGCCAATAGAATGCCTATTATTAAAAAGGCAAAATATAATAGAGGATGATGAAGATGCTGAGAAAAGGGAATGCATGCCAGTGAGAACGTAAATTAGTTCAATCCCTGTGGAAAGCAGTTTGGAGAGCTCTCAGATAACTAAAATTAGAACTACCATTCTACCTAGCAATTCCACTGCTGGATATCTACCCAAAGGAAAAGAAATAATCATATCAAAAGGATACCTGTTCTCGTATGTTTATTGTGTGACAGCACTATTCACAATAGCAAAGTCATGGAATCAACCTAAGTGTCCACCAACAATTGTTTGGATAAAGGAAATATTCTATGCATACACCATGGAATACTACTCAGTCATAAAAAAATGAAGTTATGCCTTCACAGCATTGTGGCTGGGGCTGAGGCCATGATCCTAAGTGAAATAACTAAGAAACAGAAATTCAGATATTGGGCTGGGCATGGTGGTTTATGCCTGTAATCTCAGCACTTTGGGAGGCCAAGGTGAGTGGATCACCTTAGGTCAGGAGGTTGAGATCAGCCTGACTAACATGGTTATATTAGTCCATTTTTACATTACTGATAAAGACATATCTGAAACCGGGCAATTTACAAAAGAAAGAGGTTTATTGGACTTACAGTTCCATATGTCTGGGGAGGCCTCACAATCATGGTAGAAAGTTAATAATGTTCACAGTTTGGGTGATGAGTTCACTGGAAGCCCAAACCTCAAAATTATGCAATGTATCCATGTAACAAACCTGCCCTTGAACCCCAAAGTCTAAAATAAAATTTAAAAACAAATAATAAAAGTATTTTGAACTGAACAAATGACAAAGTATAAAAATATGTATACACTTTAGTTTCCTGGTACTATTGTGATGAAGTACCACACACTGGGTGGCTTCAATCAACAGAAATTTATGGTCTGGCAAGTCTGGAGACAGAATATTTCAATGATGCCCCTGTGAAAACTAAGAGGCAGCCTACAGAATAGGAGAAAATATTTGCAAAACCTATGTCTGAACAACTTGTGTGAAGAATATAAAATAAACACTTAAAATTCACTTTTTTTTTAATTTTTATTTTTGAAAGAAAGAAAAAGAGAGGAAAGAAAGTGAGAGTGAAAGAAAGAAAGAAAAGAATGTACAAGAGAAAGAAAGAGGAAGAGAAAGAGGGAGAGAGAACGAGATTCTTGTTCTATTGCCCAGGCTAGAATGCAGTCTA
>CAUYLG010036573.1:0-13797 GCA_963573385.1 Cacajao melanocephalus | reverse complement strand
GCGAACCCGCCCCGGGATCCTACCAGAGCAGGAGGACAGCAGCAACACCAGGGCCGCCAGAAGCACCCCAGGAAAGCGCCGGGAAGGAAAGGCACACTCGCGGGGGCTGGGAGGCGCCATGCGCGTCGCGGAAGACGCCGTAATTTATCCGGAGGTAAGCAGAGAAACTGGGAGCCTGCCGAGCAAGGAATTCCCTCCTGAGTCTGGTTATTGGACACAACATTCCCCAAACTAAAAAAGTGTTCAGGGCCGCTCGACAGGTGGGCGAGGCCTGGGCAATCCTGGGGCGGAATTGAGTCCCGGCACAGGGGCGGTGGGGCCAATCGGCGGACGACTGGGCGGGGCCTCGGCGCGCAGGGGCAGCCCGTTGGCTTTCAAGGAGATAGGGCGTGTCCAGAGCCCAGGCAGGGCGTCACTCTGGGCCAGCACCCCTCAGGGTTAGTTTTATCCTGGGGCACGGCAGGCTGTCGGGACTGCGGTATTTGCCATTAGACATTATTAGGAACAATATTTGGGTTTTTCTTGCTTGAATGCCTGCTACTGAATCGTCTCTAGCCCTCTTGGTTTCACAGTCTCAAAGGTTTGGCTCCTGCACTCCCAGCCCCTAAGGTAATTTGCTCTTTGCTCTCCTCCCTGGAGAGGACCCCCGTTGGAATCTAAATTATTAAGCGACATCAGGCCCTTAGCATATTGGGACTCTATGGGGCCCTTGCTCTTGAGAGACTAAATATTTTATTGAAGACGAAATATACATGCATGAGCAATGTAAGGACAAGGGTGTCCTAAGTGCCAAATTCCTGGAAGCAATAAATGCAGGAGGATTGGGATGGGTAGAAATTGTTAGGTGAAGTGGATAAGGGGGAGAACTTTGTTTTTTTGTGAAACAGTCTCGGGAACAATGCTGGAAAATTAAGAATGATCAGGATTGATTTGTAGAGTTGTGATTAAACCAGTGTGACTGGTAAAAGGGGAAAAAAGGGACGTGACTGGCATTAAAAGATTAAACAAAAAGAGTTGACATTTATTCCTCTCAGATTGGCAGAGAATTAAAACGTCAGCCAATGTGAGTGAACGTGTTGCAGGGGGACCAGCAGTCTGGTTTTAACATAACTTTTCAGTAAGTTAAAAGTCTTAAAGTGGACATGACTTCTGTTAGGCTATCAGTTCCCAGAGAAATCATCAGAGCTGTGATCAAAGATTTATAATTTTGGAAAAAATGTAAACACTAAGTGTCTAGCAAAAGTAATGAGGAATTTCTGTTAGTTACCTTTGTGTGATGGAATTCTATGCAGCAAGTATTGCAAAAGAATACCAAATATGAGAAACAATGACATAATTGTCAGTGGAAAAAGCAGGGTCCAGATTGGCATGTGCCTTCTGGCATTCCTTTTATTAATACAAAAATACCATATATATATAAACAAACTAGCTGCGGTGACTCACACCTGTAATCCCAGCACTTTGGGAGGCCGAGGCAGGTGGGTCAGATTGGGAACAAGAGTTTGAGACCAGCCTGATTAACATGGTGAAACTCTGTCTCTACTGAAAACACAAAAATTAGCTGGGCATGGTGGTGGGCACCTGTGATCCTAGCTACTCAAGAGCGTGCAGCAGAAATCTCTTAAACCCAGGAGGCGGAGGTTGCAGTGAGCTGAGATCGTGCCACTGCACTCCAACCTTGGCAACAGAGTGAGATGCTGTCTCAAAAAATAAAATAAAAAAAAAAAAGAAAGAAGGAAAGAAAAAGAAACTAGTTAGAAATACAGCAAAACTAACAATGGTTGAAAAGATTATAGATATTTCACTTTCCTTGTGCTTTTCAGTTTTCTGTTTTCTGTGTTGACCCTGTGTTACATTTAGAATAGGATAAAGAAAAATTTATTTTTAAAAATCAAACCTGTATCAAGGGCTGTTTTGTTCATAGAGTTATGAGAATAGAACTTGTGTTACCCAGAGTTAGCACATGAGAGGACGGTGAGGAACTGTATGCTCAGTGTATACACCTAAAAATGAGTCTTATAGAATTATAGAGTTTAAATGTATTTAACACCGTTCTATAACCGAGACATACTGAAGACTTTCTGGGTTCACCAAACCATGGAATTTCCTTTTCCTGTCAGACCAACAAAAATTTTAATTTTTTTTGGCTGAGAATACAAGACATTAATTGTGCTGGTATATCAAATAAACATCTTAGTATCTTGGATTATAAAATTCAGATACTCCATGACTGCAATTAAAGGAGATATAATTTAGGAGAGAGTAAATAGGAAACTCGATGGGGGAAATTATTTCTGTTAATGTATCGTATGAAAGAGTGACAATGACAGACGTGTTCTGTGGCTCAATGACAGCACTCATTTCTGAAAGCAGATAGTCTATTTATTGTTCTCCATAGCAATAGATATTAAAAATTCTCCATCTATTTTAAGGCATGGAAGAAAAATATATTTTTTCTCCTGAGAAAAATTATTATAAACTATAGAAGAAACATGTGGCTAGTGTTTGATTTCTTAGTTTTAGGTGTCAGATTAGATACAAAGATTGGTATTTTGTTGAAACTTCCTTCTAATAAGTAAAACTTCTATCCCTGGGGTTAATCAGGGCATTCTTAACATACTCAAAGATTTTCACATTAAATTTGTAAAACTTATTTTTATTTGAGTCAACTGAAGCTTCATTTGAATGATTTTGAGTCTTGTTCCCTGTATTTTTGGATAAGTTCCCCTAGTCAGGGATAGAGTTTTCTTATAAGATCTCCAGTGCCAAAATCTATAGTAGGTGTACAATGAATAACTGGTAAATATTGGATGAAATAAATGGTTCTTGTGGTCAAGTGCATTTAACATGTCTCTGCAAGTTCTTCCCCAGCATGATTTATTAAATGCCCTGAAAATTCTGAGAGATTTTGATTTAAATAATTTTAGACCCTAGGACACAATTCGAGATCTGTCTGTAAAAGGGATGAGCTACAGCTGTCTGCACAGCAAATTTTCCTAAATCACGTGTTGCAAGCTTACTTGTGAAGTGGACCTGTGGTCTATCCCTTAGCCTTGAGATCATTTTAGTGACTGAGTTCAAATGAAGCGGGGAGGTGCTGACAATGAACTTCCTAAGGCCTTAACAGGGGTAAAACCTGAAGTCAAAGTTTTGAATGAAGTAGGAGATCAAACAGTAATGTTTCCTCCAGCTCCCTGTAAAGATTTTGTCAAACTGCCAAAGAGGAGAAAAGAAGAGAATGGAGGATATGTGTGTTTGTGGACCAGGTTTAGAACTATGTGATCTCCTTTAAGGGCCTTATGAAGGGCAGTGTGTGTGGAGGTTGGTGTGCAGGGATGTCATTGAACTGTGGCCAACTCTTTTAAAATTTGATTATAGATGGTTCTTTGCCTCCTAATTAGCATACTGTACTTACATTATGCTTTTCAGGAGCAGGCACAGCAGCATGAATGGGCCTCTATTTGCACCTACTAAGCACCTGCCAGCCAATTGACCTTTATGTTTAGCTGTGTCTTATTCTCTTTCCTGTTACCATCAAGAACATTTTGTGGCATTACACACCAACACAGGGATTGTGAAAACACTCAGGTACAGAAAGAAGTGCATTTCTCAGAAGGAATGGATAGTATTTTGTTTCCTCTTGGCTTTTGAAGGCTTTGAAGGTGTAAGTATATTACAAACTATATTCCATAAGTAGATTTGCAAATAAAATATTTTATTCCTTTCTCATTAAAAGGGTAGAGACAGAAAATTTCATTTAATCATCATAAACTACACTACACACTTAAGTGTGCCAAGAAAGCAAACAAAACAAAGAATGTTAGGGCTAGGAATAGCTTCAGAGAGCAATTCGTGTCCAGCCCCTGCTTTTCAGATGAAGATGTAAAGTCAAAGTCAGCAGAATTGCTTAATGATAAGTTAGGCAATATAGTATTTTACTCATAGTTAGTATATACAGTATTTCCCATTATAACCGACGTAATGGGAAAAAAAAATCTTTTGGTTTTCTTGCAATTAAAAAGTTACAGATGAGGTTGCAGTGAGCCTAGATAGAACCACTGCACTCCATCCTGGGTGACAGAGCAAGACCCTGTCTCGAAAACATGACAAAACAAAAGTCACAGGCATTGCATATTTATTAACCCCATTACTCACTGACCTACACCATTCCGGACCAAAAAAAAAAAAAAAAAAAGAACACGGGATTTTTTTTTTCTTGCGATGGGGAATTTTAATTCTAAAAAAGGCCAATTCCCAAGCATTTGGTTTCTAGTCCTCCTTTAAAATTACTTCTTCAAAACCCCAAGAAATTAAAGAGATTTGCTAAAGATCCAACTAAGCAAAAATCTTGTCAAGTATCTTCACATATATTCACTGGCTATTTGCCCTTCTTTCTTGGTGACCTAGCTGTATGTCTTTTGCCCATTCTTGTGGGGTAGAGAGAAGTTTGGTCTTTGAATTTTTAAGTACTCTCTAAATAATAAAGAATTTACTCTTTGTGATGTAAGTTGCATTTTTTCTTGCAGTTTATCAGTGGATTTTTCTTATTCTGGTTTAATTTTAAATTGAAATTCAAGTTCATGTCTCTCTCGCTTCTTATATCGCTGTCAAAGTAAATGTGGCAGAATTCACCTTTAAAGCAACTATTAAATAGAATTACACAGAAATGAGTAGTAGTCATATATAAAGCTATTATTAAGTATCTAGAAATATTCTGATGTTTTCTAGAGGTCATTAGCATGGCCCATAATATCATAACAAATTTTCGATCTCTAAAGATGTGGACTAAAAAGCACAGTGTCACTTCTTTTAAAAACTTCAGAAGATCGTTATTATTTTGATAAATTTTTTAAAAGTTGTGCTTTTAAAAGTTAATTTAGTATATTCTGAATCCATACAAAAGTAAGCTAGTTACATTTATAATTACAATTATTCTTTCATTTCAATTTTTAGTATATTTTTATATAGAACATAGTACAAAGTGCTTTTGAAATAAAGCTTAGAAAATACCCAAAGCTTATTTTCCAAATATTTCTCTTGAGTAGTCTTAATCACTCTTCCCGTAATCACTTAATGTCTTTTTAGTAAATTAATTTTTCTCCCTAGAGAAAATATATAGCATATATTTCACTCCAAACTGTTTAAAAGAGTAGGTTTCTGCTCTATAAAATAAAAGGAAACTAAGGGAGAAAAAGTATGTGTGTAAACAAGCACATATGTGAAAAAAGATAGGCAGAAAATGAATCGAAATATTGAGTGGTTATCTCTAGGTAGCATAATTATATGTGACTTACTTATTTTTCATAACTTTCTTCATTTTCCAAGCTCTCCTTAATAAGCCCATTCTATATTATACATATTTTAAAAAAGAAAAATGACCAGCATATAAATCAGAAATTCCAGGCAACATATTATTCCTTAAGTAATCCAAATTATTTTCTAATCCTAAATGCAGTCTTTTCCCCTGAATAGATACTATGTGCTTTTAGCATAAGGCAGAAGGGTGGGGGGTTCACAGTGATGCACACAAAGAGGGAGGGGCTTTGCTAGGTCCTGGGGAAGCAGCAGCATCTTCAAGCGCACATGTCTGCATCTCTGTGAAGTCACTTCAAAGAGTTTATGAAGCTCAGATGTTACTCTGTTGAAGTCAATTGGCTCCTTTCCAACCAACAATTAATTCGAGATGTTCTTCAGCTTTATGGTACTTTGTCAAGGAAGGACACTGGAATAACAGGATGTTTTCATTTAGTTAACAGTATGGTCGACAATTGAATTACCCAGACTTTATAGACTGATAATCATGATGCTAGCATTCCATATAAATTACAAGGTTATTAGAGATGATTATTGCCCTCTGTGATGACTGCTATGTAGGGCACAAGAAAGTATGGCATAAATGGAGACACCGAGGAGATAAGAGACAGATTAATGAGTAACTTGACCTTTTCCCTTTTAAATTTTGTCCAAAGAAAACGTGTTCTCAGAGTTGTGCTACTAAATAAAGAAATAAGGAGCCTCATTCCATTCTAGAAAATGTACAGATCACTCATAACATAAGAAGTGCATTTTTGAGTCTCTTGTTCTAAACCATGGTGGTAGCAAGGGCAGAAATAGGAACTGGTCATCTTGGAGGGGGTCAGCTTCAGAAAGCATGTCCTTCTCTTCTAATTACAGTCAAGAATGAGCTACAATAGTGGATTTGGTACAAGTGCTTCCCCAGTCATACAGGAGCCTTTCCTTTTAAGGCCAGGAATGGTGTCCTTCCACCAACGGATGAGGCCTCCTGATGAGGCCCTCCAGCTCTTTTGCTCCTCAGTTATTACTGCCACCAGATTCTTCATCATCATTCTCATTCCATTTCACAGGACTTACCAGCATCACCTGTTACCTGTATTTCTCCAAACACTCTCATGTCTAAAACACAGCTACGTCTTTGAGCCTGCCTCTTTACTCTGCCCCAGAAGCTGGGTGCACAGGTCTTAATGCTTGGCACAGATTCTAACTCACATCTTGTCTACTGTACTTTGACACAGATGATTCACTTTATTCCAGTGGAACACTGTGGTCCAAATTCCAATCTTAATGGGAAAATTGAAACAAAATTTTTAAGGACTTTCTGCCTACTAAAATGCTGTCAGTAGTCAGTGCACACAACTTGAGGTGTACTCTGATGTAAAAGAGTATTTTCAAAAAGAGGATAAATGAAATTTTCATAAATTTATTTCTCAAATGATTAACATGCTTAATTGATTATTAAACATTTCTCATTTGATTATACTCAGAGATTTGGGGATATTTTAAAGAAATGTCTATTCAACAGAAGGCAATTTAACATGGGAAAGAAAACACACATAAGCACAATGTATGGTACATTGTAAGTGGATAAGAATGTGTGAACAGTAAATAAGCAAGTAAATGAATGCAATACAGTTAACAGGCAAACAACACATGAAATGTCAATTACTATAGGTTATGTACTGTCATAATGATGGCAGAAATGTTTGTCATTTGGTGAAAAACAGGATTCAATATTGTACCATCAATATAATCTCAAGGTGTACATGCAAATGTAAAATAATATGCAAAGAAGCTTAAGAATACTACTAGGTAGAGGTTATTGCAGGTAACTTTTACATTTTTTATATTTTTCCCTATGTCTTGTTTTTAATAATGATGACACATCACTCTTAACATAGTTTATTTTTTAAGTGGTGTAGTCAGGAAATGTGAGTTTCAAAGAGAGACATCGTTTTGGACTAGAGTTGTTTGGGAGAACATCTTGATTGTGTGAATTCTGAGCTGGGTAAGAGAATTTAGAAAGAAAGAGAGGTGGAAAAGTGTTACAGGCAGATAATCTGACTGTAATAAGGCTGAATCAAATAATTTAGCATTGTGGAATGTTTTTTATATGAAGTCTTGTAAAAATGATTGTTGTTCTTACAGTCTGCTCTTCTTTTGTCTGTTTGTAAATGAGTGCCTGAGCAGCTAGCCCTGAATCAGTTCCGCCTGACTTTTCCCCCTAGCACTCTGATAGTAGAGCAAAATGAATGCCTTACCCAAGAACTTTGGAGACATAAAGCACTCCTGAAAGCACAATATTTTCTGTCTTCTTTTATCTTAAACTTCCCGCATTATTTATTTGTCATTTGCTCCCTTATAAATGTGTCTGTGTTAGTGTTGAAATAATACTATTTTTACTTTGAACTACTGGAATAACATTAACAAAATATATTCTCTAGGAAAATGTGCCATTTTCATCTTATGATTTTTACATCCCCTTGGTAAATCAGCCATGTATCCCCCAGTGTATGCCCTTTTGAGAGCGATCAGGCCAGACAAACACTAAAGCTTCAAAAAGTAAAATATCAATTCTGAATTTAAAATAAAAAGCAATGTATATTTCATTTGTTTTCATAAACAGTAATGACAAATAAGCTGGAAGCAAAGTGACTAGGAAGACAGATAATAAACAGGACATTGAAAATTCGTGTCTATTATTGGAGAAAATAGGACGCAAATTCATGTCTACTATAGGAGAAAATAGGACGTAACCTGTAACTTTGTGTTTAGAAAACTTTGAATTGCTTCTACTTATATTTTGATTAACTATAAAATACCTTTCCCACTTCCTTTCCTTTTCCTGTGGCCCCTTCCACTGTCATCTGTTGCAATTAGGATTTCTGATATGTATAGATGGAACATGCCAGGTTGAGCTTAATGCACATGTATATGAGAAAGGGGTAGGACATAAAGAAAGGAAATTTAGTAATGACTTTGATGCTTTTGCTTCTGCTTTCTACAGGACTGGCCTAATTCTGTTTTAGGGCACATGATGATCTTCTTCCTGAAAATGCCCCTAACACCTATGGAAAGGACATTTTAGGATTCCTGGGTGTAGTCAAAGTAAGCCGGAGCCAAATAAATTGCTCTGTATGTTAAAGAAAAATGGAGTTTTGAATTGGCAAGAAGCCCAAGAGTCTAAATGCCAGTATTTACTGCATTCCCTGAGAATGCAGTAAAGATCTGAACAAAAGAGAGGAGTATCCAATGAGAGAGAGAGGCCTGGGAAGAGGATGGAAAGTCCAGGCTAAAAGGGGAAGTAGCCAGTCAGAAATTTCTCATAGTAAGATATAGTTCAGGGGTTAGCAGAGTCTTCCACTAAAAGGCCAGATAGTAAACGCTTTTGGCTTTTGGGGTCTCTGTTGTAATTACTCAGCTCTGCTGTTGTAGTATAAAAGGAGCCAGAGACAGTAGACAAATGAATGGGTGTGGCTGTGCCCCAGTAAAACTGGAATTGGCTCACAGGTAGTAGTTTTCAGGTCCCAGGTATACTAGTTACTTTTTAGTTCAGTGATTTCTAATATTGATATATGCCACTTTTTATGGTATAATTTCCCTTTCACCCCAA
This sequence comes from Cacajao melanocephalus, assembly GCA_963573385.1. NCBI lineage: Eukaryota > Metazoa > Chordata > Mammalia > Primates > Pitheciidae > Cacajao > Cacajao melanocephalus. The sequence continues at coordinate 4,889 of CAUYLG010036573.1, read as the reverse complement.
ACCTTAAGCAGTATGTACTACACAACAGCTTGCGGTAAGCCTGCTTTGAATAGGTAGAATGAAAGGCTAGGCATTTAATAAGCCCAACTGAATGAGAAGCGAAAGAAGGAGCAGGCATAAGAAGCCAAATGAAGGACAGAATTCAGTGGAAGTCATAAATCAAGGGAGTTGGAGGCTGGGGAGGTAAAATGAAAGTTTCCAGGGGACACCAAAGTGACTGTGCACTTAAGAAAAGCTGGAAGACTTCGAGGTATAAATAAGCAGCAAATTAGTGCTTGGGTTCCACAAGAAGAAGAAAAACATACTACTTCTCAAAGTTCCATAGCATACATACACGAAATTATAGGAATGCTTTGGAAAAGTAGTTACTGTGACTGCATAGACTGAGTCATCACCCTAAATCAGTGGAAATGGCAGTAATAATCCTATTTTTAAAAAAAGAAGTTTCCAGCTCCTGAAGTACTTCCTAACTTCTTTGGTATCAATGACCTACCTAGTGCAGTATAATATTCAAATCCTGTTTCCATTTTTAATATCTGAGTTGTTGAAAACATTCTGAATTCTGCTATTTTCTTCATTTGTTTGCAGAGTTTGGGGATGAACTCCACTGCTTCCTTGAGAATGTAAATGGAGAGCCACTTCTTTAGGTTTGTCACATGCATTATTGCTAATTGACAGAGGGAAAAAGAAAACCTGTCTTAATTGTTTAAGTTTCTGTTTTGCAAGAAATTAGTACTTTGCATTTTGAAATTTAAGGTATAATTTGCCTTAAGTGCCTGATATCTTTGCAAGATGTCTGAAAGGAAAATCATAACCATATCTCATCTTTTAATACTAAACAAAAACTTAGATTAGAAAAAATACTAAAACCATCTTATATTTTGTGTCAGAATACTCTAAGTTGTTTATAGGCAGATGTCCATGCCATAACACATTTGACTATTTCTGACATAATTTTAATTAGCAAATAGGGTTTACATTAAGATTTTGACACTTAAGCTGCACAACATAAATGACTTTGCATTGAAATGTTACATGAGGCTTCCCTTTTCTCCTATAGTGAAGATATATGTTCTGTTTTCTGTACAAGCAATACTCACAGTTAGGGGAGCAGCAGTAGCTGTCATGAAGGTATTTAAGAACTGACAGTGAGCTGGGTGTGGTGGCTCACGTCTGTAATCCCAGCACTTTGGGAGGCGGAGACGGGTAGATTACCTGAGGTCAGGAGTTCGAGACCAGCCTGGCCAACATGGTGAAACCCTGTGTCTACTAAAAATAAAGAAATTAGCTGGGGTGGTGGCATATGCCTGTAATCCCAGCTACTTGGGAGGCTGAGGCAGGAGAATTGCTGGAACCCGGGAGGCAGAGGTTGCAGTGAGCCGAGATCTTGCCATTGCATTCCAACCTGGGCAGCAATAGCAAGACTCCATCTCAAAAAAAGAACTGACAGTAAAAAGAAATATATACTCACTTTTTAATATCAGTAATAACAATCATCTATAAATAATAGCTAACATTATCTGACATGCATCATAAGTGAGGCACCATGTTAAGTAAGGTAAGAACTATTATCTCCGTTTCACAGGCAAGGTAAATGAAGTTTACTGAAGATAAGTATCTTGCTCAGGGTCTCATAGAAAGTGAGTGACTGTGAACACGGGCCTCAGTGGTTGCAAATCCCTCGCTCTCGCTTGGTGTGGTGCACTGCCTCTTTGGGGGTTAATAAACACTTCATCTTTTATCAACAAAATGATGAAACAGTACCAGTACCTGCAGATTTTATGTATGAGTTGTATTAGGGATTTAAGAATGGAAGCTTGAAGAGTTAACTCACTTCAATACTTAGCACTGTTACTCTTTACCCTCTTATGGAAATTAGAATGACAGCATCATTTGAGACAAAGAGGTACACTGCTTCAGCGGCCAGAGTTTTCACAGGATAGGGAGGGCACACGAGATCCATGGGTAAGGAAGAGTGGAGGGGTATATAGCCAGGTAGTGTGAACTTCCAAGGAGTGGTGATCAACTGGTAAGATGAGTAATATTCTGAAAGTGGTCTTGGATGACGAGTGGTACTTGGGGTTTGGGAGAATATGATCTCGATGAGTTTGTGTTGAATGAAGAGCTACATTAATTGGTGGTTAATGTGAACAATAGGAAGATTCAGGGAACCTTCACAGAGGATGGCCTTAAGAGTTTTATCACTCTGAGCATCACAATAATGGAAACTTTGAAGTTTTGACTGTGGACAAGGCTGTTTTGTATAGAAATGGGAGTGGGTACGAGGCAGTAACAAGAGGCAGTAATGGGCTGTGAAGTGAAAAGGTCTAACTGGTATTATTCCTCAGTGATCAGTGCATGTCCTATCTTATTTAACATTTATCACATACTACTGCTGTCGTAAATACGCAATGAAATATCAAAATGTGCAGACAGCATTTTTTTTAACTAGTGAAATACCAAGCCAGTGAGATTAAATCACAAGAAGGACTTGCCAAGTCTGTGTGAAAGGGCAGGAAATCCCAATATGGAAAGATGCCATTAAAGAAATACTTTAATTTTTTTGTTGCCTAATAATTCAGAGTATAGAGTAAAAAAATGAGAGATTGTATACTGTTCTCTAGAAAAATACTGGTTCAATATACCTGAGTAGCTAAAACAAATTCAGTAAAATACAGGGAGAAAAAGAATATTGAAAGAAAAGAGGAAAATATTTTAGGTTTGTACTATATACAGTTCTGGATATTGAATTTCGGTAACATAGAATCAGATTCAGAAATGGCAATCAACATTGTCAAAATACCAGCATAAAGAGTTCAAGATTTCGAATTAAATAATCTGGACTAAAGGCCTAATTCCTACTGGTTTTAAACAAGCCACTGAATTTCTCTGTACCTAGAATCTTCTCTGCTTTGTGATAACAATTTTATTGGGCCTACCTACCTCACAGGTTTGCTTTGAGAACCAAAGAAGATAATAAATGGTAAATAAACCTATAAAATAAACACGTCATAAATACATTAACCATTGCCACTCATTATTAATCTTGACTACTGTACAAGTAGAGATTAAAAAATGGTCCCTGCTCACAGGGGCTCATAGTTCAGGGAGCAGGGATGGTGAGGAGTATAGTGGGGACCAAGAAGGCAAGCCAGAGTGGTAATAGAAAGTGGAAAGGCCAAGGTGGGGGGCACAGAGGAAATGGGCAGAATAATTAGGTATTCTTAATCAGGGAAAGCTGAAGATTGAGAAGGCACACGAAATCAACAAGCGTGATACCATTTAAGCACATGTGCTTGCCACATTCAGTGGTAGTACAATGGACTGAATGTTTGTATCCTTCAGAATTTATATGTTGAAAATTTATAGGATCTAATTACTATAGGATCTCAAAAGGTGGGACCTTTGAGAAGTAATGAGATCATGAAGACAGAGCCCTTGTGAATGGGACTAGTGTCCTTAGAAAAGAGACCCCCAAGAGCTCCCTCACTCCTTTTCTCTGATGTGAGGACACAGAGAAGAGATCGAAGTCTATTAACTAGAGAGTGAGCCCCACCAGACACTGAATTTGCAGTTGCCTTGATCTTGGACTCTTTACCCACCAGAACTATGAGAAATAAATGCTTGGTTTTTAGAAATTAGATAACGTTTTTAAGAGACAGAGTCTTGCCATATTGCCCAGACTGGCCTCAAATGCATGATTCAAGCAGTACTCCTGCCTCAGCCTCCTGAGTAGCTGGGACTATCGGCAGGTACCACTGCTCCCAGCTTAAATGCTTATCGAAACTGCCCAGTCTATGGAGTTTTCGTTATAGCTGCCCAGCTATATATACCAATAGACTGAGACAGTTGGTGTATTAGAACAAGGAGCAGCCTTGAAACCTGCAGTAAGTTTAGGACAAGTTAAAGATGTACTATGTAACTTGGTAGAGAATTATGGGAGAAATTTCCCTTGCGGTAACACTCTTAGTGGTGTTTAGCTCACTCATTCACTTGATAAATATTTTGAGAATCTCATTGTTGCAGGGACAGTTTAGATTTGTTATGTATCCATTGATGAAAATCCATTGTATCCATTGGGCAAAAATCCCTGACTTCACAGAGGGAGAGAGACAATAAACAAGGAACTTAATTATTTAATTAATTATAATAAAAGAGGATAAGTTGACGAAAAAAATAAAGCAGGATAAGAGAGATCGGGAATGTGGGGATGAGGGTGATACCGTCTTTACTAGGATAAAGTAGGCATCCTTCAGGAGCATTTTAACGAAGGTGTGATGATTTGTGTGTGTATTCCTTCTATTTCTGCCCTATTTCAGTTGCTTAGTAAGTCTTCAGACTAATTATGCAGTTTCTGAATTGTCTCCAGTGTTTGAGGAAGACTTCAGCCCGCATCTGTCCAGGCCTGGTGTGATTGTGGCTCTCCCATAGAGCAGGCCATCTTGTTCCACACTATTCTATCGCTGTCAGTCTTTTTTAGCTCCAGGATAAACGGCTTTTCTGACTTGATGACCACTACAATACTCTCCACTTATATTCTGTGTTTCTCACATGCTTCCTTCTTCTTTACTGTGAGGCTGTTTATGCCCTTGTCTTTCTGTGAGGAAAGCTTGAGCTCCAGATAAGGAATAATCAGCAGTCTTCACATAGCCACAAGACTTAGCTTATTGGCCACACCCACTCAAGGAGTTATGACTGCATGATTAATCAGCCCAACTCCTTCCAAGATAAGGCATCTCTGCCTTCTAATTATTTAAGTTTATTACTTTTTCTTCCTAATTTTAGCTACGTGTTATTTCTAACATGAGAATCAATGGTGTTTTGTTATACTAATGCACTCACTATCCTGAAACCACCTTTGCAGAGATTATGAGAATGAATGAAATCTA
>CAUYLG010036572.1:0-36065 GCA_963573385.1 Cacajao melanocephalus | reverse complement strand
ACTTCAGACATTTAACTGTTGAGGGAGTCTAAGGTCAAACTTTAATTTTTGTTGAATTTCCTGTTTTCTGTGTATGTGTTAATCTTTTGGTGGGCAGAAGATTGGGTTGCTATGGTGCTAACTGGTGTATATTGTGAAAGTGCTGGCAACATTTCATGCTTTTACTCTATAGGGAAGGGTGGTAAACAAGCCTAAATAATTTAAAGATGTTCTCAGAATGGAATGTTCTCTCCATGTCCTCTTGATCCTGCTAATCCAGTGAGCGGTCTTCACTAGGACTAAATGTTGAGTAAGTGATGATGGTGGTATAGAGGTGCTGAAAGGTGGAGTGGCAGAGAAGGTATTGAGGATTTCTTGAAATTCTTTTCCCGATTGGACTATATACCGGACTGATTTATAATTGTTTTTCAAGGACGTTTTAGTTCTCCCTGCTTGGTTGTCATCAATTTCATAGACATTCTCTTAGATACTACCTGTTTCGTATTTTAGTTTGTCTTTTTTGCTGCATCTCCCAAGGACTCCACATTGTTTGAATGTTATGTTGCATATCGTATGGAGTTAGGTGGCCTTAAGCCCTGTGGCTTAACATAGTTTTCATTTTAGGGCATGTGTGGGAGGTCAATATAAGCTTATAACATGGAGTGGAATCTAAGTCATGGAGCATAGGAGATCCCCGGATTCTCATGATTGTTTTGGCAGTGGTTTTTGCCTTCTAAATATGATTATAACAAATTCTCCGAGGACCATCAGTTGCTTTCCTGGCAGAGGTCCAAAAGTGTTTTGGAGGGTTCCATTTTGCTTACTTGCACATGCTGGATGCAGTGGGTGGGTGTGGGATCAGGTGAAATCCATGTGTTTCAGGAGTTGGATGTCAGAACACTGTATCTGATCTGGGCTGCAGAACCAAATACGTTTCTCCCTATCTTATATAACTTTTCTATCCATTTGGGAAGACGAGACTGTAGGAAGACTTTTTAAAATTGCTTCTTTCCCGGATTAACCAGTAGTTTAGCTGTTGGTGATTGGCGACTAAGGACAGGCCTCTGTTCTAAGCATTGAAGGTGAGGTCTAGTCATTTAAAAGCTTCCCTTTTCTTTCTATTTTAGTTAGACATTGTGCCTTTCAACATTTGGTGTCAGAGGTCATAAAATGGCCTAGAGGCAACTAGGTACCATTCTTGGTTGCTTAATTTCTTAAGGAGATGCAGATTTTTTTTTTGTAGCTTAGTTCTGGAAAATGGTTTGTGGACATAGTGTTTGGATTAATATAGAGTATAGAAATGATTATTATATATATCTGCAGGATACATGGCTGAATAAGGGAAATTATTATAAAACTCTGATATCAACATATAAGTCCAGTTCCATAAGTTCAATTAAAGTGGGTTGTATCCATACTTTTTCCCGTAACCTCATCTGCAGCACAGAATTTTTGAGGCTTCTTGGAGTGTTAGGCTTTTAGAAAAGCTTAATATGGTTATCACATTTAGAAGATAAGTAGCTTATGCCAAAATAGAAGCTCTAGTCACTCGAGGAGTTCAGTCATTACCCTCATCTTAGATATATTTTGTTCTTTCCCCTTCCTGGGAGTATGTTTTAGTGTGTGGAGGGCAGAGATGTTTGGTTTTACTGAATAGCACTGACCTGACCATTAGGCACAGACAGGCCCGACTCATAAAAATAGGTGCAAGCGCAGAGCCAAATACACTCATTATCAGGACCAGACTTCTAATTGCACTGGATTATCCAGTTTTTCCAGAGTGATGCTTCATTTTTGCGCTTTCAGCTTATAATTGTGAGGCAATTTTAAAGCTTCTTTTGGAAATGGAGCTCTGACTTCAGATGGACAGAGGTGTCCTGACTCTTCCAGATACTTAGTTGATGTAGCCTTGAGCTGTTTAACCACACTAAACTTCAGTTTTTATATTTAAAATTGAAGTAACATATGTGTCCTCATATTGTAATCTTTAAATTATTAAATATGTTTATCATATGATTAGCGAATTCATCACCAAATTCTCTTTCTTTTCTTTGTAATTTCTCAAAGTTTTTCCTTTATTTCTGGTTCTACAATCTGGTCCTCCTGTCATTTGCACGTGGAGTAATGGGAGTCACATTGACTTTGTAGGCCTAAGTTTCTTTATCATTAAATGAGCATATTGATCGAATTTCACATTTCTTCTTGTTTTAAAATTCTATTATTTGTAGGTTTATGGCTGTTTGCTTGCATGCATTTGCCTCTAATTTATCGTACACATAAATGCTGAAGAAATGCCCTTCTAAAATTTGATGTTATTGTTTTCAGAGGAGACTTTCTTTGGACAAATTTATCAATTATAAATCATTTAAACTGGTTCTTTCATTTCCCATTCCAGAAAATTTGCTGTAGATGGCATATGCAGAAATGCTTTGCAAACTGTAAAGTGCTACACAAATGAAGAAAATATTATGACGACCATAGATATCTTGTGTCTTGGCTTTTACATGTTCCATTTTCTTTATTTAAATTGGGTTTCCTTTATGTTCTCGTGACCTTCAAAAACAGCATCAAAGCTGGTATTTTTTCAAGACAGCTTGATTTTTATCACTCTCTTAGCATTAGTTACTCTGTTCTATATAATAAACTTCTCTTTCTCTTTCTCCTTCTTTTGAGAGAGATTATTTTTTTTAGTGTATGTTGATTGGTTTTCCTAAACAGATTGGAAAATGCTTGGTATGCCATGAACCACAACATTTAGAGTAAAAGAACCTTAAATGATCATTTAGGACAGTCTCCTAAATGTCATTATTTACATCAGTATTACAGCTGAGCAGACTAAGTCCAGGCAGATGTATTTGGGAATGGGGTTTCTTTATGAGAGTTACTTTTTGTATTGAAAGTTACAATATTACAAAGAGATTTTAAATTACAAGAATTTTGGTAAGCTTTTGAGTAATGTGTAAGCTAGTAGGAAAGGAACATTTTTATTTTTTGACCAAAATTTGACTCTCAAATATTGTAAAAAGGTATTAATCAGGGATTAATTAAGATAATTCTCTCAAAAACTACAAAAGTACCTGTAGAAAAATGTCTGCTTTTCTTGTAAGGCCCTCGTTCATAGTCAGCAAATATTTATGGAGTGTTGTCTCTAAGCCAGGTACTGTACTAGCTATACATACTACATTTTATAAATGAGGAAACAAGGCTCAGGGAAGTTAAGTGGCTAATGTAAGATTGCACAGCTTGTAGGTGTTAGGGATGACATTTGAGTTCAAGCCTACTGAGTGGAAATCCTATTCATACCTTTAAATTGACTTTTCTTCAAGAATGTTCATCACTCTTGGCCACATTATACTTTTTTTTTTCCTGGACTTTCTTTCACTTGAGTACATGTGTTGTGGAGACTCCTGCAGTCTTGTTCCTTTCTGATGACCCACAAGCCATATATGCCAGTTAATGAAAATGTCACTTTAAGATTCTTGTGTTGTTTCTGATCTCCCCTTTGTACTAGTAATGTTGGTTCTTTGGTGCTTCTATCCAGGTAAGCTTATGTTTGGTTGGTTTTGGATTTTTAGCAATAAAATTCTGCCCCTCAAATTTTATTAGTATTTAGATAGCTAAAGCTTAGTGCACTCTGTTTTTGTTTTTTGGAACAAATTGCTTGGTCATTCTCTGTGTTTCCTTGTAATTTGAATGGTTGATTTTATCTTAAAATTTCAGTTTGCCTGTATGGCTAAAATATTTACATACTTTTATTATCAAGCATAGATTTGATTATTTAACAGAAGGTATTCTGTTGTGAATATATGTATGTATATAAGGAGATCACATCATATTTGACCAGATAGTTGAAGGATGAAATGTCCTTGAGTTTTGAAAGCATCTGTATGTGTAATAATTGGCTTTACTGTGGTGAATTTGTTTGGAGGAAACAAAAAGTTATTTGTTCTGCAATGTCTGGTATCTCCCTCTCCATTCTAAATGGTACAGGTAGTCTGTAATTGAATTTCTAAGTAGCTACTCATTCGTTCAAGACATAGTTATGTGAGTACATACTTTGTTCAAGGTGCTGTGCTGTAAAAAGATAGTGGTTATTGAGAAATTAACCGATAAGATATAGATCCTGTTCTTAAGGAGATTATGACCTGAGAGAGGTGATAAGACAGACATACAAATATCTATAATACTAATTGAATGTGATGAGTGCTATGAGACAGGTCCTGAAACAGTGCTTTGAGAATTCAGGGAGAGGGAATAATTATTGTATTTTCATTTGAGAAAGATCAGGGCAAGTTTTATGGGGGGCTTGGTGATAGACAAAAGCATTGAAGGCAGGGGATGATTTCTTTAAGAACAGGGGCAAGGAGAACAATATATTCAGGAAGATTAAATAGCAAAGATGAAAAGACAGGAAAGCTTGAGGCTATTCAGGGAGTAATGCAGGGGAAAGTGCAAGGAGTGTGGCATCAGCTGAAGTGGGAGAGGGAAGCAGATCGTCTAGGTGTAGTAACAAGACATTGTGGATTTTAATGGAGAGAGGTGGTAGAGAGCAGCATGTAGTAAGTATGTCGATCTGGAAGAAAATGAGAAATGTCAGTGTTCCAAATTTACGTGGATCTTTTCTTGGCAGGTTTTATACCCCAAATTTTATATTTGAGGTTTTTGAAGTGATTCCATATGTAAGGCTTACCCACACTGGGAACTTATTCACTCATTTTTATGTATATTTAAATACAGATTATATATATTTTTTGAATAGAAGTTAGTACAAAATCTTTTTCACTGCCTTATACTTTTTTCCAATTAACTTTTTAATTTTTTCCTTTTTATTATGAATTATGTCTTAACCTACATGTGATGCGAGATACGCGTATTGCATACTTGCCCAAAAGTTAGCCAGTTGATCCAACATGATTTATTAATGCATTCATTTTAATAATTCCTCACTATTTTGAAGTCTACATTTTGATGTGCTAAGTTTCTATACTCCCTTTTTTTCTGATTCCACATTCTTTATTCCAAAAATAGATGTATCTATTTAATATGTGGTAGTTCCTTACTGTTTTATAATTTGTTACTGATAAGCCAAATCTGCCATCAACTTGAAAAAAATATTTTAACCTCCCAGTGATTCTTAGATGCTGATTTGAATTGATTAAATATATAGATTAATTTTGTACCAGCCAGGATTGCAATATTCCAACATTCCTCTAGCATCGTTCTGTGACCCTTTGTTTATCAGGTCTAATTTCATGCCTTCTAAATGTGCTTTATATTGTTCTTAGTGTACTTTTTACCCATCTTATCTTACATTTCATACCATTGACCTTTTTATTAAAGCAGTAGATATTCTTTTAAACAGTGTATTATCACTTGGCATTCTTTAAGATGATGCAGTGGACTTGTTTGTTCAGTGTAAAAATGTTGTCTCTTTGTATAAATATAAGTGTATCTGATTGTATAAATGAGATTGGTCATCCAAGTTGGAAGCCCCTGGCTCTCATTTATAGTTCATGATTTATTTTACTGATTTATTTTTGCCTTGCTATGGTCCAAAACGGATTTAAGGCAGGATGTGTTATGAAAAGTCTTGGACCTTGTTCCAGCCCTGTCTTTTATTTGACTGATGCCCCTAGCCAACGTTACACGGAGGAAACAGTGTTGAAGGTAACTAAGTGTCCCTGAATGTGCTGTGGTGTGTCCTTTGCCAAACTGGTAGTAATTCTGAGATGATACAGTGTAATTGGGTTACCTTTAAAGATAAGTCCTCTAAACTTTGATAGCAAACAAGGGAAATCGGTTGGAAGGCACTGATGAAGAGCCTTAACTCTTGGGAGCCCAGGCATTTATAGCGCAGCATTTCTTAACATTAAATTATCTGGGAAATGGAAGAAATACTAGAGTTCTGTGAGGATATTTCTTCAGTTTCAGACTGTTGTGGTAGTTTGTAGTTTACAGGGGCTTGGGTGACTGGATTTTTAGATTTATTATTTTAAATAGTAGAGTCTTAACACTATTTTGTTTTGCAGTAGAGATCACTTACGCAGATCTTTTTTATAATATATCACAGAGAATAACTGTTCATCCTAAGCCAGAGGAGTTAAGAATGATCTAACTTAAAGATGACTTACTCAATTTTCTTTCACAAAAAGACAAATGTCCCAAGTTTGTTAGCACTTTCTGTGACATGTGGTTATAAGTGGTATGTTACCTAGCAAATAAACACACTTACTTGATCTGCCCCTTTGCGATAATAGGGTAAGTTCTTAACAGTGATTCAAAAAATAACTGCCTTTTCAACAACAAAAAATTTAATGCTGTAGAGAAAGGATATTGAAAATGGATAGAATTATTTCTGTTAAGGGAATTAATTGCTGAAAATTGCGTGTATTAACTTTAAGAGCTTTTTTTTTTATATGTACACTTGAACTTGGAAACAGAATTTTCTAACCTGTATACAAATCTTGTAAAAGACATGTTAGTGGTTTTGAGCCCATCTGCTGAAAACACAAAAAGGCAATGCCATCTGATTAGTTTATAAGAACAACTGATTGCCATCAGGAAATATGGAAATGCACTAGCTGAATTTTAGCAAAAACCTTTGCATAAATGGCGAATGGGATTGGAATTGAATATCATGTTTTATTCAGTGCAGCCAGTAATGGAGCTCTTCTTTTGGTTTCTTTCATCTTTGTGAGGTAATATTTTTCAGCTATGATAACCATTAAAACCACATAAAATAGTTATATATTATAAAAATGAACCAAATTTAGAACTAGACCTTCAAGTTGCTATATTACAAAGTATGAAAGCAAGATATAAAAATAACAAACTGGGCCAGGTGTGGTGGCTCACACCTGTAATCCCAGCACTTTGGGAGGCCGAGGAGGGCGGATCCCAGGGTCAGGAGTTCGAGACCAGCCTGTCCAATATGGTGAAATGCCATCTCTATTGAAAAATACAAAAATTAGCCAGGCATGGTGGCATACTCCTGTAGTCCCAGCCACTCGGGAGGCTGAGGCAGGATAATTGCTTGAACCTGGGAGGTGGAGGTTGCAGTGAGCTGAGATCGTGCTGCTGCACTCCAGCCTGGGTGACAGTGACACTATATCTCAAAAAAAAAAAAAAAAAAAAAAAGAAAACCATGTTCAGTTACATTGCTGTCACCAAAAATAGTGAGTGGTGTTAATATAATCACAATGTTAGGAAGAACACAAAGTTTTTGTGTCATCAATAAGAAAAATAAATGTTTAAAAATTTGTTTAGTTGCTACAATATTCTTTTTAATTTCAATTTTTGTGTATGCTAAATGTACATAATTTGTTGATTTGGTATACAATATATATAAATTATAAATAAATATACTTATAATGGGTTCATATTAAAAAACTCTTAAACGGTGAGATATCTGATAAAAACGGTTATCATGATTCTATACCAAAAGTTCCTAACCTGGGGTTCATAGAATAAGAGCCCCTAGATAGGCTTTAGGGGATCTGTTAGCACTTTGAAATTGTGTGTAAAATTTTGTGAGTCTATACATTTATCTGGGCAGAGGGTCTAGAGCTTTCACCAAATTTCTGAAAGGGTCATGACCTCCCCCAAAGGTTTAGGATCTCTGTTTTTGAGGACTGGGACCTCAATAACTCCATTCATCCAATTGTACCCTCTTGCCAAGTTTGATGGATACATCTGATGTCATTACCCAAGCCCACCATATGACTGAATGTGCAGTTTGTTTTTTCACTTTGCAATAGATGTGATTGCAGTGCCTCTGGCTTTTACTTGTGTTTGTGTTCTGTCTGTTTATTGCACAACTACCTGGCCCTCCATCACTCGGCTGCTTTTATGTATATTATTTCCCACCTATGTCTCCCTAACCCCCAACTAAAAAGAGTGGACTTACTGTATCGGTGTAGAGACAGGAATTTATATAAAGAGCCCAGTTTCAATTCACTTCACTTTAAGTATCCCTGCTGGGTAGGTTGGGATTCACAGTTCTTGTGCTTTTGACCTATCTTTAGCATCTGAATTTCAGCTTTCTAGAAGCCTTAGGTCTGATTTGACATATAATAAAAACACTTTGCAAGTTCTGTTGGCTCTTTTCTCCTCACTGACATCATTCTAATTCAGGCTTAATTATTATTCTTTTTTTTTTTCTTTTGGGACTTAATTATTGAGGTAGTATCCAAAGTGGTCCTACTCCCCAGTGAGTTTCTTCTTCATATGTCCCATATTTTGATTTGGAATGATTATCCTAAGTTTTACTTTTATGTGCTTTTTTGCTGAGAAACCTTCAGGGGTTCCTCATTACTGTCAAGACAAAGTTGTTCCTTAGCCTGGCATTTAAAGCTTTCCAGTGTCTGGCACCAACCTTCTTTTCTGGTTTGCCACTAGTCTGCCCCTAATAATTGTGTTTTGAAATAAAATTGTCAGTTTTTTGGTCCTCTAAACATCTCTTGGACTTTTCTTTTCTACCTCTTTATATGCTATTTTCCAAGGAATGTTCTCCCTTAATCTAGTCTGTGCTTCTTGAAATCCTATCTATTCTTTACAGCTCAACTTAGATTTTACCTTGCTTATTAAGTGTTCAGACCATAAACTTTAAAAGTAATGAATTCCTTCTATAAACTCTCAGTATTTATTTTCCTTGTTATTTATTTGATACATTATATGTACGACCTTGTACCTTATGACATTTTTTGTTTTCATGTGTGCTGTCTCCTATATTAGGGTATGAGAATGGCAAAAGGGGATTATGTTTTTTACTTTGTCCTCTGAAGTGGCTTATACACATAGATATGATAAAATTTGCCAAGTCATATTGATGAAATCATAATGCTACTTAAATGAATGTACTTAGAGAAATAGACCTTTTGTGGGTGTGAATATGTGCATGTGTACATGTATGTGCATGTATGTGTATGTTCCTGGAATACTTGCAGATAAACAAGGGATTTTCTTGACTAGTTTCAGGGTATTTTGGGAATTGAATTGGAAATTTGATATTGCTTGGAGAATGTGTTGTTCTACAACATAAGCTGTAAAGTCTGGAGTAGCCTGGTGAGTCATTGTTCTCCAGTGTAGAGCTCTACCCGTCATGGGTGACAGAAAAACTTGTGTTCTTTCCTTTGTATTCTTTTTTTGTTTTGAGATGGAGTCTTGCTCTGTTGCCCAGGCTGGAGTGCAGTGGCATGATCTCGGCTCACTGCAACCTCCCCCTCTACCCCCGACCCTTGGTTCAAGCGATTCTCCTGCCTCAGCCTCTCAAGTAGCTGGGACTATAGGTGGCTGCCACCACACCTGGTTAATTTTTGTATTTTTAGTAGAGACAGGGTTTCACCGTGTTAGCCAGGGTGGTCTTGATCTCCTGACCTCGTGATCTGCCCGCCTTGGCCTCCCAAAGTGCTGGAATTGCAGGTGTGAGCCACCGTGCCCGTGATGGAAATACAAATTCATCATTTATTGAGGATTACTACATTTCTGTTTTAATTTTTCAACACATTATTCACAATAACATACAAATTTTAATTGAATACCTGTTGTTTGATAATATGGGGCACCATAAGGTAGTTATATTTAGGATTCTTGCTCTTTAAGGAGATTATAACACCTGTAAGGGAGTCTCATTTACTATAAATCATACATGAACCTAAAAATAATATACAACAATACAAAATATGTCACATGAGAGTATATGACTTAGTTTTTAACTGAGATATGTGGAAATTCATCTAACATTTACTGTTTCTTGCACTCACTTGAAATTTATTATCATGTATGTTTGTCTCCGTTTTTTTTTAAGACGAAGTCTTGCTTTGTTGCTCAGGCTGGAGTGTAGTCTAGTGGCATGATCTCGGCTCACTACAACCGCCACCTCCTGGGTTCAAGAGATTCTCCTGTCTCAGCCTCCTGAGTAGCTGGGATAACAGATGTACACGACCGCACCTAGCTAATTTTTGTGTTTTTTAGTAGATGCGGGGTTTTGCCATGTTGACCAGGCTGGTCTTGAACTCCCTGACCTCAGGTGATCCACCCTCCTCGGTCTCACAAAGTTCTGGGATTACAGGCCTGAGCCACTGCGCCCAGCTACCTATCTCTGTTTTTATGTGTATCCTTTCCTTCCGGATCGTAAATTATGTAGATAGAGACTATTTATTGTACTAGTTTGTTTATATCACAGTGCTTTTATAATGCTCTACCCATAGTATATATCCGTAAGTTTGTTACCGGTGATACTAGGAGCCTAATATGATCTGGGTAGGCATTTCAGAGGAAATGGATTTGAATTCGGTTTGTGGGCTTTGGAATGTTGCTTATGGCGTAGTCCCATGGAACATGAAAAATGAGTTTTGTAGTTAATAAAGTAGGTTTGGTGTACCATCTAGAACATGAAGCCTCCTTGGTTATTGTGGCTTTGGCCCTAAGGTGACCCACATCAATTCTTCTTATAGACTATTGGCTAAAAGTAGTCATAGGGCACTACTTAAGGGGCTAGGAAGTGTGGGTAGGAACATGAATATTTGGTGAGTAGTAAATGGTTTTGCCTTACTGTAGCAGAATTGATTTTCTTTAGAAATGAATACCAAAATTGGTAGTCCCTACTTGGAGTTATTGAAGAAAAGAGGAATTACTTTTATGTGTCAATCTAAATGGAATTTTTATTATTAAATTTATTTGTGAAAGGAACTTACAGGCCCTGAATGTAGCCTTTGGGACAATTAAAGGAGAAATTTTACTAATGTGTCTATTTTAGGGGTTAAGTATTATAAATTGTTTTAGTTTGTTACCATCCTTAAAGTGGATATTTGAAACAGAAAGTGAATATTTGGCTTCAGTATGCCTGGTTCAGACTTTCCTACCTTTATTGTTTAACTGGTAAGATTATAGGGTAAGAAAAGTGAGAGAGAGAGTAAAGTGCTTTTAGATACTTTTGGAGGCTTTTGCTGTCTTAGGAGTTCACAAAATTTCTCTAGTATCCTTAGAGGTCATTTTCCCCTTGTTATCAACATACTGCTAATTAATTAAAACCTGTTTCTCTGTTTGCCTTTCTAATGCTTGGTTTGTTAAGGACTGCTGGGTGGTGGTTAAAATACTTGGCCAGCTATTGATGTTGGCCTAATGTGCAGAACAACTAGAAAGCTTAGATACTTATTTGTCCATGAGACATGTTTGTTTTCCGTTTTATTCCTAAAGTTATCAATCCTGAACTTTTTAAACCTTAGACTTTCCTTCTGACTATATTCCAATGTTTTTTTCTTTTTAAAATTGAATAATGAACCATATAAAATACATGATGACATTCTAATAACAAATTCAAAGAAATGGAAGTATATAGAATTAAAAAGTGAAAGTCTCTGTCTTGAAGACTTTTTTTAATGGCAGCTGTTAATTTAGGTTATCTAGTAAACACCCCTCCCCCATTCTTTTTAATTTTTTTAGGTCACAGCATCCTTCCCTTTGGCCCAAGGGATGGGCATGTGATATAGGCTTGGTCTGTCATAATACTCCGTTCTCTTGGACACGGCAATTGATGCTGGATGGCCATGTGGTGACCTAAGCAGGTTGAGTCCTTCCTTGAGATTGAAAAACATATTGGATGAAGGACAGGTTCATCCTATTGGAGTTGCTAAGCTAACAAAGAGAGTGCCATGAAGGAAGCCCATCTGCCATAGGAAAGAATGAGGCCAACATACAGTGTAAAGCAGAGCTGACTGAGACAAACAGACTCTGTCATAGACAGACTCACTCACACACCACACTCACTCTCACATGCTTGAATGCTTGAGCATTGGGAGCCATTGGAGCCGTAGGATCTAGTTGCATTTTATATTAGATCCACCCAATATTTCCCAGTTAAATGAACTAATCAGTTGCCCAGTTTGCTTGTGCTGGTTTGCATTGTGTTTCTGTCTTTTGTAACTGAAAGAGTCCTCCCTAATCCTTACCCCTGTTGGCACATCTCCCTCGTGCTCTCTTTCACACACACAAATGGGATCGTACTTTATGAGTTGTTATGACTTTAAAAACGTAATGTCATGGGAATCCTTTTTTTTTTTTTGAGACAGTATCTAGCTCTGTCGCCCAGGCTGGAGTTGAATGGTGCGGTCTCAGCTCACTGCAACCTCCGCCTCTCGGGTTCAAGCGATTCTCCTGCCTCAGCCTCCTGAGTAGCTAGGATTACAGGCGCCTGCCACCAAGCCCAGCTGATTTTTTTAATGGGGTTTCACCATGTTGGCCAGGCTGATCTTGAACTCCTGACCTTGTGATCCGCCTGCCTGGGCCTCCCAAAGTGCTGGGATTACAGGTGTGAGCCACTGCGCCTGGCCTGTCATGGGAATCTTTCTATGTCAGAATATGAAGGTGCCATTTTATCTTTTTAATGGTTGCATAGCATTACATTGGATGTATATTCTGTAATTTTTTTTTAACTATCTCTCTTTTTATGGACATTTAGATGTCCAGTTTTTTGCTGTTGCAAACTGTGTTTCAGTAAACATCCTAGTTTGTATTTTTGCACATGTATGATAACAACCAGGAATTATTGGGTACATTTAAAACATTGATGTTTTTTCAAATTATCACCACAAAGGCTTTATCAGTTTAAACTTTTGGTGAGAGCATGTAATAGCTGCTGCTTTCTTCCATCTTTATCAAGTCTGTATATTATCAGTCATTTCTATTTGGGCTTATCTGATGGGTGAAAATGGTATAACATAATTTGCAGTTCCCTTACTATTGATAATGTTGATAATCTTATTAAATTAAATATTTACTGTATATTGGATTTTTTCCTCTAAGTTTGTCCTATTCATATTTGTTCACTTTCACATACTTGTCTTTTTTAAAAAAATTGCTTCCTAGCCATAATATGCCTATGGTGTAGTTATATTTATACTAACTAGGAATGGACTTGGTAGACAGCTGACCTTGCTACTTAGTTATTTCAGAAATATATGAGATGTGCTACTCTAAAACTTACATTATATATATATATATATATATATATATATATATATAGAGAGAGAGAGAGAGAGAGAGAGAGAGAGAGAGAGATTTTATAGATGTCCCTGGGCGTTTAATTGGCTTGTATCTAATAACCCTGTATGCTGCCCAATTCATTTAGTTAGCTGAGGGTACATGTTTCTCAGTTGGATGCTCTATGGCTGCTTTATTCAGGGAATTTTATGGCTGAGCTAATGCTGGGAAACTCTTGCTTTGAGAACTTTTGGGGTCAAAATTATTGTGACAACATTTGAAGGCTATAGAATTTTGGGACTCAATTGACTGTCCATTGGTGCAGATTCAGAATCATTTTCAGAGGAAAATTTTGGCATGCTACTTTCTTGGCTCACCTCCATGGAGAGGTGGGTTGGCAGCCTACTTAGACATCTTTAGTGGTTAGGTTCCTTAATTTTCATAAGAGAATATTCACCTGACTGCATTTGATTGACTATGAAATATATATAGTACCTCTAATTGACAGTATGGAATAGCTTCACTCTAGCAAGTATGTATCCACATACTCTGCTGCCTGATTTTTATAAAAAACCTAGTAGTCACAAGCAGCATTTTTTGAAAAATTGCTTAAAACACATTCAATCCATTGCTTTAGAAATAATCAGTTTTTACTTGAATCAGGCCAGAATACCAGAGAGTATGTTGATTGCATTGTTTTAGACTGGGACAGAATTGCTTTTGCAGAATTGTTCTTTGGTGTAATGCAATAAACATTTATTGGGAGCTATTAAAAGAAACAGCTTTATGAAATTTAGTACTCCTCTTGTAGAATTCTTGGGAGGATATTATCTCCTTTATCTCAATGTCCTTGTTGATGTTTTTGCTGCTATTACAGTACTATTGTTACTATTAGCAGCTGATCTGAGGACTAAGACTGAACATAAAATGAGCTAATGTATGATGGGCAAATACTGTCTTTAGTTGGCAGCAAATACTTATATCCAAAGGGAGACAGCTTTCTAGATGGGGGGGCTGTGTTAAGAGTATGGGCTCTGGAGCCAGATTTCCCAAGCTTGAATTCTGGCTCTCTCTGCTACTAACTAATAGTGTGTTGCTTAACCTCTTGTTGCCTCAGCCTTTTCATCTATTAGTTAGGGATGATAGTACCTATCTCCACAAGGTGATTGTGAGAATTTTGTGAGTTTACACATATAAAATGCTTAGGGCATGCCTGGTCTAGAACATATACAATGAAGGTGAGCTGCTGGTTTTTTTTTTTTTTTTTAAATGTTTACAATAGTACCTACTTGTGGGGTACATGTGATATTTTGATATATGCATACAGTAAATAATGATCAAATCAGGATATTTAGGATATCTATCACCTCAAACATATATCATTTCTTTGTGCTAGAAACATTTCAGAGTTATATTTTTTTATCATCATCATCATCATTATCATCATCATTAGAATCTATGTAGTAATTTTTTTCCCAGGTCTTGGTACTGGTAAACACTGTGTTTCCTTTGACCAGCTGGTTTGCTCGTATTACATAGTCATCATGACTTTTGTAACTGATAGTTATTTCTCTCTTTGGAAGGGAACTAAGAGTCAAATGTGTGTTCCTTCTCTTATAACTGTATAGGACTTTGTGGCATATGGTTTGTGTGGTAAACTTACCTCTGACTTTATCTTATTTTCCTCCCTCATTTTCTCTGTGCCCAATTTCTTCTTTCTTTTTAATTCTAATTCACTGTGAGCAGTCTCAAATCCTTTTTGGAATGATATGGAAATAAACAAGTAATTTTATTACAGCATGTGCTCATATTGAAATTTCAGATTAATTTTCATTTAATTTACCTTAAGCTAACTACATCCTCATGACAAGGAGGAGCTATAATTTTTATTAAGATATCTCAAATCATATCATAGATAGGTTACTTCTGGGAAAGTTCCCTTTGACAGCTAGTCCTATTGATGGTGTGAACTTTCTTTTAAGCTTTAATTACAAAGAAAATTGTGAAATTTTCATTTCATAATTATGACTTTTATTCTCATTTTTTCCTTTGACTTTCGTCCAGCCATCTCTTATAGATTTGGGGAGAAAAAGGGGGGCTTATTTAAAAAACTTGTGAACCTATAGTCTTAAGAATACTCTTCAGAATAAGACTTTTATATTAGGTTATAGCATAGGCAGAGTAAAACCTATATGTGTTGTTATTGCCTTTCTTTTACAAGCCAGAACATTAATTAATTTATTTGCAATGGCCAAAAAAAAATAGGAATGTCCCAAAGTCTAAAATATTCTTGAATATTCTGGTTATGTCATTAGCATATTCACTGCCCCAAGCAGATGTACATGGGGCTGATATTGCCTTTTTGGGGGGAGAATTAAAAATAATTTAATGAATGAAGTATCTCAAGTCTTTTAAGAAATTTGTAAATTCCCTCTTCTCCCACTTTTTTAACTTTGTAATTTATCTTTTGAAGAACCTGGGTGATTGTCTTATAGAATTTTCTCCAGTCTGGATTACAGTTTAGCTAAACATGTTGATCTGTCCTCTATATATTCTGTAAACTGATAGTTTGATGTAGAAGCTTGATTAAGGTTTAATTTTTTAGGGGTGGGAGGGCAAGACAACTTTATAGATGCTATTGTGAGACACACAAAATCTTTGGTTATCTTTTGTGATGTTAGTGGTTGTTGGTATCAGTATTGGCTTTTACTTCTTAAAATCCTAAAGTGATCACCATGTTGTCTAGAAGAAAACGGGGAGGCATTGTCTGGAAATGATAGAGTCTGCTTTGTACAAATAAGACTCCTGGTGTGACTATTTGAGAATGAAGCAATATTGTGTGGAATCAAGATCTAGGTTTCAGTCTTGGCTCCTCTGTGTAGGAGCTGTTTGATCTTACATAATCAACAAAATCAGCAACAATGACAACAACAGCTACCATTCACCTAGTGCTTGTTTTGTACCAGATTATGTGCTAAGTGCTTTACATACATTGGTAATCTAATCTTTATAACAGTCCCCGTAAGCCAGACGTTATCATCTTTATTTTTGCAGTTCGGAAAGATTAAAGTGTCCAAGGCCACATTGCTAAGAAATAGTGAAACAGGGAATTCAAGCCATGCTTTACTCTGATCTTGTGCTAAATAGTGAAACAGGGAATTCAATCCATGCTTTACTCTGATCTTGTGCTCATAATCATTTTGTTCTTCTATATCTGTAAAAATGTATTTACAAATAGCTGACTTGTTTACCTTGCAGGGTTAATTAGATGTTGTTTGTGAAAAAGCTTTGAAAAATAGGATAGATATTAAAGTAAGAAGTGTGCTGGGATGACCATGAGGAAAGGTGGATGCTGGAAGCTTTGCTTGTGACTAAGTGGCAGTGAAAATTGAAAGAACACTGTGGTCATTTTCTAACTTTCGTTTCTATTACCATTGCTGTTGAAATGTAGGCGTGTTTTCTTCTCTTGTTAAAATTGAGAGTGATAGAGATTTTATAGGTGGTAAATGTTGTATGTCAGAGGTTGCTTAAGAGTGCCTGGGTGAACAATGATGTCTTGGTTTTTTACTGCATTTGCCATATATGTAGGCTTAGTACAGATGGGTTTTTTTTAAGTAGAGACGGAGTTTCACCATTTTGGCCAGGCTGGTCTCAAACTCCTGACCTTAAGTAATCCACCCACCTCAGTCTCTCAAAGTGCTGGGATTATAGGGGTCAGACCCCACACCTGGCTGCACTTTTTTCTTTTTTTTAAGGAGACAGAGTCTTGCTCTTTTCCCCAGATGGGAGTGCAGTGGCATGATCATAGCGTACTGCAACCTCAAACTCCTGGGCTCAAGTGACCCTTCCACCTTGGCCTCCCAAGTAACTGGGACTACAAGCATGGACCACCTGGCCTTGCTAATTTTTAAATTTTTTGTTAAGATGAGTTCTCCCTGTGTTGCCCAGGCTGGTCTTGAACTCCTGGCTTCAAGTGATCCTCCTGCCTCAGCCTCTTTGTAATCCCAGAGTGCTGAGATAACAGTCGTGAGCCACTGTGTCTGGCTGTGCACTTTGTTTTTGCTAAACTTTGGTAATGTGTTTATCAGAAAGCCCTAGGGCTTAACGTGGACACATTTTCTTGGTACTTTGCTTCTTGCAGTTCTTTCCTTACTCTGGGGACTTGATTGCCATATTCTCTTTCTATGGTGAAATATCTAGTATTTCATTCTGATATTCCCAAGAAAGTTTTCCCATTTTATTGAGATATAAATCACATTCCATAAGTCACCTTGTTAAAGTGTACAATTTGGCAGCTTTTAGTATATTCACAAAGTTGTACAACCATCACCATTATGTAATGTCAGACTGTTTTGTTTCCTCAAAAAGAAATTTTATGACTGTTAGCAGTCTCTCCCTATTCCTCCCTTCCTCAGCCACTGGCAACCACTAATCTACTTACTGTCTTGCCTATTTTGTATATTTCATATAAATGAAATCACAATATTTCACCTTTTGTCTGACTTCTTTCAGTTGGTATAATGTTTTTGAGGTTCATCTATGTTGTAGCGTCTATTAGTACTTGATTCCTTTTTATGGCCAAATAATGTCCCACTGTAATCCATTTTGACTATTAAGAATAATACTTCTCTTATTTTTCATGTGCAAGGTTTTTCATGGCCATATGTTTTCATTTGTCTTGAGTATATGAATTGCTGGGTCATATGATAATTGTGTTTAACATTGTGAGAATTGCAAAAAACTGTTTTCCAAAGTGGCTGCACCATTTTACATTCCCATGAGCAGCGTATGAGGGTTCTGATTTCTCCACGTCCACTGGTGAAGTGGCATCTCACTATAATTTTGATTTGCATTTCCCTAATGACTATATTGAACAGCTTTGCATATGCTTTTTGGCCATTTGTACATTTTCCTTAAAGAAATGTCTCTTCAGATCTTTTGCTTATTTTAAAATTGGGTTGTCTTTTTGTTATTGAATTGTAAGAATTCTTTATATATTCTGCATGCAAGTTTCTTATCAGATACGTGGTTTGCAAATACACTCTCCCATCCTATAGTTTGTCTTTTTACTTTCTTGGTGGTTATTGTTTGAGGGACAAAAGTTTCTAATTCTGATGAAGTCCAATTTATTGTTTTTATTCCTTCTTATGCTTTTGGTGCCATATCTAAGAAACAGTTGTCTAATCCAAGGCCACAAAAATTTATGTCTTTTTCTTCTAAGAGTTGTATAGTTTTGGTGCTTACATTTAGGTCTTTGTTCTATTTTTAGTTAATTTTTCTATGTGGTATGAGGTAGGTCCCAATTCTTTTTGCAGTAGGGACAAAAGCTCATTATCTGCCAAATACATACATCAGTAGCACTTTCAGTTTCCACCTCAGTTGATAATATTTTAATCACTATATGATTCTGCTACTTCACTTGTTTCACCTTCGACTCCCTGCTAATGAGTATTTGCTGTACCAAAACTATACTAACTTCTGCATTTATCATAGAATGTGAGAGTTAGGAGGAAGTTTATTGATCATGCAGTTGAATCTCTTTATTGGAGTAGAGCCCCCTCCACATCTGTGGCAGAAGAGCTTTCAACTTCTTGAACAGTTTTAGAGGTGTTTAGTTCACTGAAGTGTGTTGTACTATAATACAGTAGTTACATTTAGAAATCTAACCTATTCAAACATCATTTTATAAATAAAAAAGTTATTTATAAATAACTTTATAGTGGGTTTAGGAACTCAGTAGTTTTAATAAGTTATTTTAAATTAAAGAGAGTTGGTGATTGCCTCGAAACCCACAGTGTTTTATGATTAAATGAGAACATTATATCCACCAGTATAGTAGGAGAAATGCTTGTATTCCTAAAGCAATTCAGTTCAGTTTTTAAAAGCACTAATGGTTAGAAAGTTTATTCTTTTGTTCAGCTGGAATGTTGCCCTTGGTAATGACTACCCATTTTATCAAGGTCCTCTTAAAACTCAGTCTAAAATTAAACTTAATACTTCACTTATGTGCAGAGTGGTACAGAGTGTAATTGGCTGATAGTTTTTTTTTTTTCCTTTTCATATAACCCAAAATTAAGCTGTTATTGGAAGCCATACTATCTTTGGGGCTCATCTTGAGTTTGTTATCAGTGAAAACCGTCTCTAACAAGAATTTCTAAGTATATCTTCCTTTGAAACACTACAGTTGTGAAATGTGCTTTGCACCTACAGATCTGGACTCATCTCTGTGACTTTTTGGCTGCATGACCTTAGCCCAAACACCCAGTTTCTTTGATCTCAGTTTGCCTTTCTGTTGACTGGGGTTAATTCCTTCATTTTGGCAGAGTTGGGTGATTAAATGATTTGTGCATATGGGTACATATGGCTCTAGCACACACAGATGAAAGTAAGGCTTGTGAAAACAGCCTTCTGTCACAGGTACTTCTTTGCTGGCCTTACTTAGTCAGCTATTAGCTATTTGTTAGCATGCACCCAGTTCAGATGTCTTTATATCCTGAATTGATAGGAAATATTTCAAACGTGCAGAAAAGAGTAACTAGTGGAAAAATCATTCTGTGTACCTTCTGCCCAACTTAGATCTTAACATTTTGTCTTATTTCAGATTTTTTAAAAAATAAGTAAAACATTGTAGAGTTAAAACTTCTGTGTGCCCTCTTTTACCCCTTCCCCATTCCCCAGAGGAAACATTGTTCTGAATATATTTGTTTGTATAATGTAATTGTTTTGCATGTTTTAAACCTCACATACATACTATACAGCAATACGCTCTTGCAGTACCCTTTTATCTTTCCTCATTTTTTTTTCCTGCAATTTCTATTTCATGGCTACATCACAATTTACTTACTCATGCTCCTCTGGGTGGTTATTAGGTAATTTCCATGTTTTATTATTAGACAATGCTGTAGTCAACATTCCTGAATATATTGCTTGTGAACATATGTGTGTTTCTATAGAAAGCTTGTAAGGAGAGAGAGAGAATGTGTGTGCTCGCATATAAGATTGGAATCACTGATTGAAAAGTATATGTGTATTCAACTTTGGAGAAAAATTTGACATTATTTAATAAAGTATACCAATTTAACATTACTTTCACAGTGTGAGAGTTTTACATTCCTTACATTTCCATTTGTTAGCATTATCTAAAATGGATTCATAAGGTTCTACATGGTTAGCAGCTATTAGGTTCAGCAATTTCTCCAGCCAACTCTAGAAGCACTTGCTATGCATAGAAAACATTTATTCTATCAAATGAACAGGCTTTTGGTACTGTGTGGCTCAGGATCTATGACTAACTTATTCTGGTATAAGGCCACCCAGAATTCATTTGACCAGTTTAGTTGAAAAATAGCAAATTTTTATCTCTGAGTCACAAGTATTGGTAATAGTCTTCATTACCTATATATTACTTGATTAAGCTCTATGTAAGCAAGTAAAGTGAGTCTCTGGCAATTGTGGCCTAAAATAAATATTATTAAGAGATAAAATAAGCATAGGATAATCTGTAATAAAATGTAAATATAGAGCCAGGTGTGGCAGCTCACAACTGTAATCTTAGCACTTTGGGAGACTGAGGCTGGCGGACCACTTGAGCCCAGGAGTTTGAGACCAGCCTGGGCAACATGGGGAAACTCCATCTCTACAAAAAATACAAAAATTAGTTGGTTATGTTGGCGGTGTGCCTCTGAGGTAGGAGGATCGCTTAAGCCTGGGAAGTCAAGACTGCTGTGAGTAGGGATTGTGCCGCTGCGCTCCAGCCTAGGTGACAGGGCGGAGTGTCTCAAAAAAAAAAAAAAAAAAGAAGAGGAAAAAGAAAAAAGTAAATGTATAAATAGATACATTTATATGGCTTAAGATTTTGACATTAAAGACATCTAGGAGGCTGGGTGTGGTGGCTCATGCCTGTAATCCCAGCACTTTGGGAGGCCAAGCCAGGCATGGTGGCGGGCACCTATAATCCCAGCTACTCGGGAGGCTGAGGCAAGAGAATCACTTGAACCCGAAAGACTGAGGTTGCAGTGAGCCAAGACTGAGCCATTGCACTCCAGCCTGGGTGACAGAGCAAGATTCCAATTAAAAAAAAAAAAAAAAACTAGGATAATTTAATTCGAAGTAAATATTGTTTAGTGTAGAATAATGAATGTCAGGTGAATTTGCAGAATTAATAAAATTACATTAATTATCAATAGCTTAAAGACAGAGATGGTACAGATTCATTGGATTAAGAAGCAAGTGTGTGAGCCAGAAGAGTGCTTATTAAATCATGACCTTTGCTTGGACTCCAGGCATCAGAATAAGTTATCAAAGTTGTTTAATCTAATTTAGCATTGAGAAAGAACTTATCTGAAAGAGATTATTTTTATTTTCAACAATTTTGTATTGAAAATATGTTTCATATGACATTCCTAAATTATTAAAGGTGCCTTTAGGAACAACCTATTTTGGGGATGTTTATGTTGGCAACCTTTTATTTATTTTCATTTTTATTATTTTTTTGAGACAAGGTCTGGCACTGTTACCCAGGCTGGAGTGCAGTGGTGCATTCACGGCTCACTGCAACCTCCGCCTACCAGGCCCAAGCAATCCTCCCATCTTAGCCTCTCGAGTAGTTGGAATTACAGACCCACACTACCATGCCTGGCTAATTTTTTAAAAGTTTTTTTTAGAGATGAGTTCTCACTGTGTTGCCCAGGCTGGTCTCAAAACCCTGGGCTCAAGCATTCCTCCTGCCTCGGCCTCCCAAAGTTCTGGGTATTACAGGTGTGAGGCACTGTGCCCAGCCTTTGGCAACCTTTTAATAATTTATCTCTTCTTTTGGTATTTTGAGTGATTAAAAGTGATTCATGTTATATTACTTGGAGGAAGGTTGTCTTGTTTTCTTGAATGGTTGTTTTGGCCTAAAGTTATGAAAGGAATATTGGAACATTTTGGAAACTAGGGAAATGGGAAAGAGAAAAAACCCCTAGAGCAAGTAAAGTAGGCAATAACTACCCATACATAGTACTGTCCCTAAACAAAAGCTATTAATCTGGTGGACTTCTTAAAGTTAGTCTAGATTTATAACTTTATTCAGTTCTTTCTCCTAATGCGAGTCTATAATTTATAGAACCAGGAGTTAAAAACAAAATAAACAAACAACAGAAGCCCTCAGTGAAGCTTCTTCAAGAAAGACGTTATTCTTTTAGTTCTACTTCTGCTCTTTGTCAGCGCCTCAGAAGCTCTTAGTAAGGAAGAGCTGTAGCTCAGCCAGCAGGCAGTCACTCTAGCGGCTTGACTCCTGTATGCTGGGTGCTTTGTAGGCTGCATAGGCTGAGCCTTGCTCTGCATGTTATAAAGGCACAAGTGACGTGGATCCTGACTTGTGAAATAATTTTTTTCTCTTTATGAATATAAATAGGTTTTGTCTTTTTTTTATATTGAGGGGAGGAGCAAAGACAAAAGTTCATTAAGTTGTAAATGCACATGAATTATATGTCGCTACTGTTAACCGAGCCAAGCTAATGGCCACACTAATGAAATGTCAGTCAATATATTAATAGAGATTAAGAATTTCCCCCTCTTCAATTTCTAGTCTGATATTGACCCTTTTCTCTCCTCTCCCACATGTTAGTATCATCTTTCTCACTTTCTCTCTTATATCTCTGTTATACCCATTCCTGTGAAATTGCCTCTCTGGCCTTCATACCAATGTACTTTCCTATTTCTGTCCAGCTTTTTTTTTCTTTTTAAAAATATATATATACCAGTGTTTTGTCCTATGCTTCCTCTTCAACCCTATGTATATGTATATATATATTTATATACACACACACACACACACATCCCATTTCGTTTAGACTACCCAGTATTTTAATACATGTTGAATTTGAATGTTTTAAGGCAAGCGTATACTCTCTTCAGTTAGATACAGGCATGTTTTCCTATTGGCTTAAACTTGCCCCATTTATACACTTTTTTTTTTTAACTTTGGCTCTGGTAGAGAATTGAATTTGTACTTTTTGTGCTGTATTTTCTGCTGTGAGAGTCTTCCTTTTTTTCCTTCAGTTTCTCTCTTCCTCCATTCTGTGTGGAATCTCTTCTGTTTGTCACTGCTCTTCTGTTTGCACACTACCCACCCTTTTACAAGAGCCAGTGTGTACCTGCTTTCTCCTTCTGAGCAAATGCATTTCATTTGTACCTGGAGCTGCGCATTGGATTTTCTCACAGCCAGATCCTTCTTGGATTTCCCTTATCTGGAGCTGAGGTTTCTCACACCGACAAGGTGTTGTTGCCACTGTGAGATTTCCTTTCACGGAAACTAGAAGGCTAATTTACCTAGCACACATGCCTTTGACATACAGGTATTTATTTATGTGGTTCAAACAATTAGAGCTAGAATATTGGAAACAAGGTTATTCTTAGGAAGATTTGACTCAAAGCCATCAGAGCACACATTTGAAGTGGTTATCATTAAGCTTAGTTGTTCCTAACTTTTTCATTTTAAGATAGTTTTATCTTTGTATTAGGGCACAGGATGGTAGAGATAGTATGGCTGGGTGTTTCTAGTGATAATTATGATAATTTGCTAGGATTTATAACTAGGAAGGGAATTATTTAGAATTTTAGTGAAATGGTAATATAGTAATAGCATCAGAATTTTGGAATGTGCCTCATGATTCCACTATGCTCTTTTAATTTTTACATAATTCCTTCTGGTAGTTGTCTACAAGTGTATGTATTTTGCATAGATATTCTTACCATGTGTTTTTGTTCCTGTTTTCTGTTTCTCATTTAAAATAACTACTAATAACAACCATTTATTAAGTGAACATGTATTTTAAAAGTCCTAACAAAATTTTAGCAAATCAAATCCAGTAATACATAAAAAATATAATACATTATGGTTGGGGTTACCTGGGGAGTGCAAGATTGGTTTAACATTCAAAAATTAATAAATGTATTTTACCATGTTTACAGACTAAAAAGGAAAAAAATGAACATCTCAATAAATGCAGAAAAAGCATTTGATAGAAATTCAGCAAATTAGAAATAGAGATAAAAATTCTCAGCAAATTAAAAAAAGAGGGTTTCCTTAACCTGATAAATGGAGCATATTCATGAAAAACCTCCAGTGTAACATTATACTTAATGGTGAAAGACTAAATGGTTTCCCTCCATAATCAGGAATGAGGGAAGTGTATCTCTCTCTCTCTTTTTTTTTTTTTTTGGAGATGGAGTCTTGCTCTATCACCAGGCTGGAGTGCAGTGGTGCAATCCTGGCTCACTGCACCTTCTGTTTTCTGTTTTCAAGCAATTCTCCCGCCTCAGCCTCCCGAGTAGCTGGGACTACAGGCATGCAGCACCACACCCGGCTATTTTTTTGTACTTTTAGTAGAGACGGGGTTTCACCATGTTGGCCGGGATGGTCTCGATCTCTTGACCTTGTGATCCGCACGCCTTGGCCTCCCAAAGTGCCGGGATTACAGGCGTGAGCCACCGTGCCCGGCTGTGTATCTCTTTTTACCACTTCTCTTCCAAATTATACTGGAGGTTCTAATCTGTAAGATAAAGTTTTAAAAAAAAAAAAAGAAGAAATAAAAGGCATCCAGATTGGCAAGGAAGAAGTAACTTTTTATTTGCAGATGACATGATTATCTACAAATGGATTCTAAAAAAAAGCTACTAGAAGTAATATGTGAGTTGAACAGGATTGTAGGATAGGAGATCAATATGTAAACATGAATTATATTTTTGTATATTGGCAATGAACATTTGGAATTCGAAATAAAAATTAATGCCATGATGAAATACTTAAAGATAAATCTGAAAAAAGATGTTTAAGACTTATACACTGAAAATGTAAAGTGTTCCTGAGAGAAATTAAGGTGACCTAAGCAAAAGGAGAGAGATACTATGCATCAGAAGACTAAATACTAAGGTGTCACCTTCCCCCAAACTATTCTGTGTGTACTGTGCAATCCCAGTCAAAATCCTAACAGGAGTTTTTTGGTACTAATTGACAAGCTGATTCTAAAATTTATATAGAAATACAGAGGACCTAGAGTAGCCAAAACAAAGTTGTAAGACTACACTACTTATCTTCAAGTCTTATTATAAAACTGTAGTGATCACAATAGGATGGTATGGGTCTCAAGACAGACAAGTAGATTGATGGAACAGAATGGAAAGTCTGGAATAGATTCATTCACATATGTGATAAACAAAATGTATATGTATACAATGAAATACAGTTCAGTCATAAAAGGAATGAAGTACTGATAGATGCTACAACATGGATGAACCTTTAAAACATTAGGCTAATTGAAAGAAGCCAGTCACAAAAGACCACTATAGAGCGTGATCTCTATAGAAACAAAGTAGATTAGTGGTTGCTTAGGGCTAAGTTGGAAGGGCTAGTGGACAGGTTTCTTTTTGAGATGACGAATATGTTCTAAAATTGGTTATGGTGATGGTTACTCCTATCTTTAAGTATACCAAAAATCATTAAATTGTGCAATTTAAACAGGTGAATTGTATGGTATATGACGTATCTCACTATAGCTGTTAAAAAGAAAGCACGGTTGGGCATGGTAGCTCACATCTGTAATCCCAGCACTTTGGAATGCTGAGGCAGGAGGATCACTTGAGGCTAGGAGTTTGAGAATAGCATGGGCAACAAAGGCCCAGTCTCTACAGAAAAATAAAAAATAAAAAAAATAAAAATTAGTTGGGTGAGGTGGTGCATGCCTAATACTACTAGGCATAGTCTCAGCTATTTGGGAGACTGAGATGAGAGAGTTGCTTGAGTCCAGCAGTTGGAGGCTGCAGTGAGCTAAGACGCCCCCAAATCAGAAAATTTAGTAGCAGTATTTTTTGAAAAGTATGAAAGAACAAGGCCTGTGTTGAGAAAAAAACATTTGTTATTCATTTATAAATGATTTAATTCTAGAATATATATCGTTATCAAAACTCAATATTAAGGAAACATAAAACCAAATTCAATAAATGAACAAAGTACCTGCACAGAGAGTTTACTGATAGAGATACACAGATGATGGATGAACACATCAAAAGATAATAAACATCATTAATCATTACAGAAGTGCAGATAAAATTCATAATGAGAGATCACTAACACCTTTTAAAATGGCTGACATTAAAAGGACTGACTGTATTAAGTGTTGGAAACTGGAACGCTCACACACTGCTGGTGGGAATGTAAAACCATGCAACTACTTTGGAAAATAGTTTGACAATTTTTTTTAAAAGTTAAACATATACTTAACATGTGACCCAGCTATTCTAGTCTTAGGCAATTTACTCAAGATAGATGAAAGCATATGTCCATATAAAATTTGAACATGAGTTTTTTTTTTATAGCAGTGTTCTTTTTAATACTCCCAAATTAGAAACAATCCAATTGTCCTTAATTGGTAAATGGTTAGATGTGGTATATCCATTAAATGGAATACTGCTCAACAATAAAAATGAATGAAATAACCATATGCATAGCAACTTGGATGAATATCAGAATAATTATGCTGAGTTAAAGCTGCCCACCAAAAAAGAGTACATTCTATATGATTACATTTGTTAAAATCCTGGAACATGCATCTTAATCAGTAGTGAGAGAGTGCAGTTCAGTGCTTGTTTGCAAATTGTGTTGACACAGGGAACCATGGGAATGAGGGATTATAAGATGCACAAGGAAACTTTTGAGAGTGATGGATATTGCATTATCAGGATTGCGGTGATGGTTTTATTGGTGTTTGCATGTTTAAATACAATGCATTTAAACACATATAGCTGATTGTGTGTTCATTATGCCTCAAAACTGTTATAAATAAAACTAAATAAAATAAAATAAAAAAGTCTTGTGAATGGGAAAAACGTCAAAGTCTGTGTGGTGTCCTACGAAGCTCTATTATGTTATCTTTCTGCCTTCTCTCCTATTGTTCTTTTTCCTTGCTCATTATTTAGCCAAACTGGCAACTTTGCTGTTCCTTGACTATTCCAGGTCTCTTCCTGCCTTAGGAGCATTTGCTTTAGCTTTGTCTTTTTTTTTTTTTTTCCTGCTTTTGATGTTGTTTTCCCCAGATATTTGCTTCACAACCCTCTCAACTCCTTCAAGTATTTGCTTAAATCTTACTTTGAGTAAAGGAAGTCTACCTGTTATACCCTCTCTCCAGCTTTATTAGAGTACAATTGATGAATAAAAATGTTATATGCTTATGGTATACAACACGATATTTTTATATACATATGTTGTGAAATGATGAAATTAAGCTGATCAGCATATCGGTCACCTCACATATGTTTCTGTGGTGAGAACATTTAAGATCTACTCCCTTAGCAATTTTATAGTGCATTATTATTAGCTATAGTTACCATGCTGTTCAGTAGATCTCCAGAATTTATTCATGCTGTCAGAGTGAAACTTTATATTATTTTTGACTAACATCTCCCCATTCCCATCCCTTCCTGTCTTCAGCCTCTGGTAACCATCATTCTAGTCTCTGCTTCTATGAGTTCAGCTTTTTAAGATTCTAAGTATTTAGTGAGATCATGCAATATTTGTCCTTCTGTGTCTGGTTTATTTTACTTAGCATAACATCCTCCAAGTTCATCCATGTTGTCACAGTTTACAGGATTTTCTTCTTTTTTAAGGCCAAATACTATTTCATGTTAAATACATATCACAGTTTATCTATTAGTCCATCTTCAGATATTTAGGTTGTTTTTATATTTTGGCTATTATGAATAATGCTGTAGTCAACATGGGAGTTCAGATATCTCCTTGACATATTGACTTCATTTCTTTTGGTTATATACCCAGAAGTAGGATTGCTGGATCATGTGATAACTCTATTTTTAATTTTTCAAGGAACCTCTCTATTGTTTTTCATAATGGGTGTACCGATTTATATTCTCACCAGCAATGTATAAGGTTTCTCTTTGCTACACATCCTTGCCAAGACTTATCTTTTTTCTTTTTAGTAATTGCCATTCTATCAGCTGTAGGCCATCCTGTCTAGTATCCTTATCCCCTCCACTCCCAATCCCCTTCCTTCCCTGTTCTCCCTGCATGCCCCGCCCCCCAATAATACTACCTTCTAACATAACATATAATAATATATTTTATTGTTTGCCTCTTCCCAGTGGAATGTAAGTTCTATGAGAGCAGAACAGAATAGTAACTGGCTTATAGTAGCCTTTCATTACATATTTGTTGAATGGATGAACTCCCGGCTTTCATGGCATGGACTGACTTATTTTCTCTTAATCGCTCACTATAATATATACCTTCTCTAGCATTCATTATTGAGTTTTCATAACGACTTAGTTTTTATGGTGATGATCCAGTAACACTACACCACTTCATCTAGTTGTGCTCTAATTTATTAAACAATTTCTTATCATTTAGTTTATTCCTGAAGAATAGAGTCATTCATTCAGCAAACATTTAGAAATCTACAGTGTTCAAGCTTAGTATGCCAGCCTCATAAAGATGAAGAAAATGTGGACCTTGCCCTCAAGGAACTCTCCAACTATAGTGGCAGTAGATATATCAACAGTTATTATAATGGTATCTGATAAGGGCACATATTAGATGGCATCTTAAGGTACAAAGAGCATATACCAGAGTGTACACCAGGTGGAGTACCCAACTGTGAGAGCTGGAGGTTAGGTCCTGATTTGGCAATGGTATGGAAATGGGAGGAGGAGGAACAACTAAATAAGAGAATGCAGTAATCAAAATGTACGTCAAGGGATGATTTGGGCCAGATATTAAAATAGATTGGAAGGGGGCTAAAGATTGTCAAGGATGGAAAAGAGGAAGTAAAAATTTATTAGCTATATATTAATGTTTTCTAGTAATTCGTAATCTAATACAACATTATAATTAGAGGAAGATTCTTGCTTTTAAGGATCTGGAAGAAGTCATACATTTAGATTGCATTTGTCTAAAGTTTGTAGTACTCAAACTCTTAGGAGAACAGAGGATTGAGTATTCAGAATTATCTTAATCTACAATCAGTGGAAATTAACAGTTGTAGAAGTGAGCACTTTTTGAGTGTTTATCTTATATCAAGCATTACTCTAAATATTTTATGTGTTAATTGAAAATAATATAATTTTACCCTCATTTATATGTATAGTCAAATCATAATTATCTATAGATAGACTATTTGCATTTGAGGTTATCCATTCATTTCAGAAGATATCTTTGTGGACTGTGTTCTTCCGTCCTCCCTTAATGTCTTTCTCTCAGTTGTTTTTACTGCCCCGATCAGCTTTTTAAAACAAATAATCAATTATACCTATTTTTAAAAGCTGATAAATAGATTGTTATTATTATCCCTTCTCCCTGTACATCATGGATACGATTGTTAGAAACTGGGCTTTTTAAAGGATTTCGAAGACCCAAAATTAGAGGAGGGATAAAAGTTATGAAGCAATCCACTTATGGGAGCCAATTTCAGACAAAGCTTGGACTTTATGAAAATACAAAAATATCTTCATCCCCATTGTCTGATGATTTTTAAATTTTACTTTATGTTGCCTGAAATTCTATTTATTAAGCATTAATTTGAGTAGGCAAATACCTATTTTTCAGCTACTTCTGGTTAGGCTAAGAGGTTATAATCATTTTTATAAATTCTTCAAATCAGATTGCCTTTCAACCTCTACTTTTTGTTTATTTTATTTTTCAGGTAGGGTCTCACTCTGTTGCCCAGGCTGGAATGCAGTGGCACAGTCATGGCTTGCTGAAGCCTCAACCTCCTGGGCTCAAATGACTCTCGCACCTCAGCCTCCTGAGTCGCTGTGACTACAGATGTATGCCATCATGCCTGACTGATTTTTAAATTATTTTGTAGAGGTGGGATCCCACTCTGTTGCCCATACTGGTCTTGAACTCCTGGGCTCAAGCTATCCTCCCACCCCGGCCTCCCAAAATGCTAAGCTTGTGTGAGCCACTGTGCCTGGCCTCCCCTACTTCATTTCTCTTTTGAGACAGAGTTTCACTATTGTTGCCCAGGCTGGAGTGCAATGGTGTGATCTCGGCTCACTGCAGCCTCTGCCTCCCGGGTGTTCAAGTGATTCTTCTGTCTCAGCCTCCCAAGTAGCTGGGATTACAGGTGCCCACCACAACAACCAACTAATATTTTTGTATTTTTAATAAAGACAGGGTTTCACCATGTTGGCTAGGCTGATCTTGAACCCCCAACCTCAGGTGATCCACTTGCCTCGGCCTCCCAAAGTCCTGGGATTACAGGCGTGAAGCACCATGCCCAGCCTACTTCATATTTTTTGAACTTAGGGAGTACAAACTGTAATGAGAAGGGAGAAATATAATTTTGGAGATCAGTGTACTATGGTAAATTGGGTAGCCAGAGTAGGGCTAGTGCAGGGTACTGTGGTGTGGGGAGCCTTAGAGAATCTGAGGGTAGTGAAATTAAGGGAAAGGGGCTTGGGCACAAAAGTGGAATATTGCAAAACATAAATTGTTTCATTAAAAAATTATAAGGGATGGTACTTTAGGGAGTGGCAATTTTAGGGGAAGTAAAGGCATTTTTTTCTTCAAGTCTGTCTTCTAATGACCTCTCACCCACTTGCTCAGAACTCATTCATTCTTCACTGGAGTTTCAGTTTCCAAATTTAGGAGACTTAGTGGTGGAGGTAAAGATTAGGTTGGATTTGGAAAAGATAAAAGCAAATCAAATGTGATTTCACTATAATTAATGTTGTAGTAAAGCTATGTAAAATAAGCTTTTGTGGACTAGCCTGCCAGTGGGCCATCATTTGTGACATTTGTTTTATGGGAAGATGCATATAAAATGATAATAAATGACTAGCGTACAGATAAAATCAAGGATAGAATTGGTTCCAGAAAACAAGGGCCCCATCTTAAGGATAAGGATTAGGAAAGCAGAATTGGAGATTTGTAAGGAACCTTTGGTTATTTAGTCGATCTCACTTCTACTTGATTATCTTTAGTAATGTGGAAATAGCTACTTCGGGTTATAGTCTTTATTATGTTAGAAAGTTGCTTTTTTTTTATGAGACAGAGTCTCGCTCTGTCACCCAGGCTGGAGTGCAGTGGTACAATCTTGGCTCACTGCAGCCTCCACCTTCCAGGTTCAAGTGATTCTCCTGCCTTAGCCTCTTGAGTAGCTGGGATTACAGTCATGCGCCACCTCACCTGGCTAATTTTTTTGTACTTTTAGTAGAGATGAGGTTTTGCCGTGTTGGCCAGGCTAGTCTCAAACTGCTAGCCTCAAGTGATTCCCCGCCTCAGCCTCCCAAAGTGATGGGATTACAGGCGTGAGCCCCTGAACCCACCCTTATGTTAGAAAGTTCTAATAATCATCCTTAGGTCTGCTTCCTTATGTTCTCTTCTTATTGCTCCTAGTTCTACTCTCTGAAGTTGCATAGGACAAGTCTGTGTCCATTTTGGTATATCAAGCTTAAGATAGTTGATGACTGCTTGATGTCTGCTTTTGAATATAACTATTCTATCTTCTATATGCTTCTCTTTTCCAGGCTAAATTTTCCTGCCCTAATTGTTTCTTGTATATAGTTGTTTTCAGACTCTTGGAAATCCTTATGGTTATTCTCTAATTTGTAACTCTTTTAAATTATGATTTCAAAACCTCGTGTAATAGTTAAGATGTGATTCTGGTAGTTCAGATTAGAATGGGGCTTTTTGATCAGTGTGATTACAGTAGTCCAAGTTTGCAGTTAGTTTTTTTTTTTAATTTTATTATTATTTTTTAATGGCTGTAGTCCACATTTTGTTTTCATTAACTACTTTGGTCATGTAAACCTATAGGTTAATAAATTTGTCCTTCTCACTTGTCCCCCTTTCCCCTCTACCTCTTTTTTCATAATTGACTTTCATTCTAGAATAGAAAAGAGAATGGTATAGTAACGTGAGCCATGGATTTTAGGGGCAGAAAGATTTGGGTTCCTCTATTTATTATTGACTTCACCTTTTTTTAAAAAATAGGCTATTAATTCATTTTTACTAGGATTGTTGTGAGATTTCCATGAAATAATCTAGGGGAAAGACTTCATACTGTTCTTCATTCTTGTGCTTTACTTGTCCTCAATTTTGAAAAATGTTTTGAAAATAAATTTTATTGGCCGGGTACAGTGGCTTACTGCACTGCAGCCTTGGTGACAAGAGCGAGACTCTTGCTCAAAAAAAAAACACACACGCACACACACACAAAAAATAAATTCTGTTGTATATATTTAAGATGTACAACATGATGCTATGAGATACATGTAAAGTTGGCCTTGCATATCGTGGTTTTTTCATCCATGGATTCAACCAACCACAAATCAAAAATATTCAGAAAAAAGTTTAAAATAACAATGTAACAAAATATAATACAAATTTAAAAAAATACAGTTAAGAAATATTTACATAGCATTTACATTTACTAGGAATAAGCAGGCCAGAGATTATTTAAAGTGTTTGGGACAATGTGCATAGGTTATGTGCAAACCATTTTACATAAGGAAGTTGAGCATTCATGTAATTTGGTATCCTAGGGGTGGAGTCACGGAACTAATGCCCCACAGATACAAGAAACGACTATGTAGTAAGATGTAGTTACTATAGTAAAACAAATCGGCATATCCATGATCTCACTGTTAACCACTTTTTCCCCATGGCAAGAGCAGCTATCATCTATCTTATTCTTTGAGCTAAAATCCTGAGTGAAATATACTATTATTAGAGTTCTGATGTTGTACATTAGATTTCTCTATCCTACATATCAGCTACTTTGTATCTTTTGACTAACATCATCCAATTTCCTACCCTAACCCCTACCCCTGATGACTACTGTTTTATTCTCTATCTCTGTACATTTGACTTTTAAAATATTCCATATATGAGGTCATATAATCTTTTTGGTGTCTGGCTTATTTCACTTAGCATAATGTCTTCCCGGTTCATCCATGTTATGGCAAATGGCAGGATCTCCTTCTTGTTTAAGGCTTATGTAATATTCCATTGCGTATATATATATATGCACACCACAGTTTTTTATTCATTTGTTCATGATTAATGGACACCTAAGTTGTTTCTATATCTTAACTATTGTGAATAATGCTGCAATGAATATGAGAGTTCAGATTATCTTTACAAGGTGACAATTTCATCTCCTTTGGATATATAACCAGAAGCAGGATTTCTTGAGTGATGTGGTAATTACATTTTTAATTTCTTTAGGAACCTTCATAACATTTTCCGTAATGGCTGCACTAATCTACATTTCCTACCAACAGTGTACAAAGGTTCCCTTTTCTCTATACCCTTGCCAACACTTGTTATCTCTTGTCCTTTTAATGGCAGCTATCCTAATGGGTTTAAGGGGCTATCTCATTGTGGTTTTGTTTTGCAGTTCCCTTGTGATTAGTGATATACAACATCTTTTATTATATACCTGTTGCCCATTTTTATGTCATCTTTGGAGAAATGTCTATTGAAGGTCTTTGCCCATTTTTTAATTGAGCTATATGTTTTCTTGCTGTTGTGTTGTATGAGTTCTTTATAAATTTTGCATATTAACACCTCATCAGATAGCATGGTTTGCAGATATTTCTTCCCAATCCATAAATTGCCTTTTCGTTGTGTTGGCTGTTTTCTTTGCTATGCAGGAGATTTTAGTTTGATGTATTTATTTTTGCTTTTATAGCCTGAGCTTTTGATGTGATGTCTTAAGAAATCATTACCAAGGCCAATGTTAAGAAACTTTCCCATGTTTTCTTCTAGGAGCTTTATTGTTGCAGATTTTACATTTGAATTAATTTCTGTGTATGGTGTCAAATAATGGTCCAATTTCATTCCTTTTTTTTTTTTTTTTTGTGACAAGGTCTCACTCTGTTGCCCAGGCTGGAGTGCAGTGGCGTGATCTTGGCTCACTGCAGCCATGATCTCCTGAGCTCAGGTGATCCTCCCACCTTAGCCTCCTTAGTAGCTAGGACCACAGGTGCACATCACCACACCCAGTGAATTTTTGTATTTTTTTTTTTTTTTTGTAGAGGTGGGGTTTTGCCATGTTGCCCAGGCTGGTCCCAACTCCTGAGCCCAACTGATCCACCCACTTTGGTCTCCTGAAGTGCTGGAATTACAGGCATGAGCCACCACACCTGGCTAATTTCATTCTTTTGAGTGTGGAAATCATAAAAAAAAGTTTAAAAATATTTAACCGATAAAGAATTTATAAAACTATTAACATGTAAAGAATACAGTAAGCACTCATGTACTTATCACCTTAATTTATGTTTAGTTTATTTTTAACCCAGTATTAGACCCTTTGGCTCACTTAACATTTAAAATTTTCATTTATTGTATTGTCTGATGTACTCAGATTTGTGTTATCAACAGATATGATGGGCCGGGTGCAGTGGCTCACACCTGTAATCCCAGCACTTTGGGAGGTTGAGGTGGGCAAATCACGAGGTCAGGAATTCAAGACCAGCCTGGCCAACATGGTGAAACCCCGTCTTTACTAAAAATATAAAAAATAAGTTGAGCATAGTGGCGGGCACCTGTAATCCCACCTTCTTGGGAGGCTGAGGCAGGAGAATTGCTTGAACCCAGAAGGCGGAGGTTGTAGTGAGCTGAGATTGTGCCACTGAACTCCAGCCTGGGCAACAAGAGCAAAATGTGTCTCAAACACACAGACAAACAAAAAACAGATATGATGAATAGTTTTTGAACTGTTAGAACAAGTCATTGAAAACAATATTTAACAGGGTAACCTGGGACTGAGCACTAAGGCAGATCACATATCTGTTCATTGGTTGATACTGAGTCATTAGTCAACATTATCTAGGGCAGAGTTATTTATTTACTTAGAGATAGGACCTCTCACTGTTGCCCAGACTGGAGTGTAGTGGCATGATCCTGGCTCACTCCAGCCTTGAATTCTTGGGCATAAGTGATCTTCCCATCCTGGCCTCCTGAGTAGCTGGGACTACAGGTGTGTGCCACCATACTTGGTTAATTATTTATTGATCAATTGATTTTGTTCATATAAGGTCTTGCTGTGTTGCCCAGGCTGGTCTTGAACTGCTGATCTCAAGCATTTCTCCCGTCTGAGCCTCCCAAAGTGCCCTCCCAAAGGGCTGGGCTACAGGTGTAAGCCATAGCTCCTGGACCTAGGGCAGAGTTTTTATAGTCAGTTTAACCTTTTCCTGAAAGTACATTTAACTGCTTAACTTTTTAACACTTTCCTCCATAAGAATATTTCAGAGCTAGAAGTCAGGTATATATTCTCTTTAGTACAGACCTAATTTTTTTCTTGATGGTTATGGTATAAAAACTCATTTTGCTAATTTTTATGAAAAAGCAACGATATTTAGCATAATGATATAACCTAAACTCTTAGATATTTTAGCTACTGATAAAATATACACATTCTTTACTTTTAGCATATTGCAGATGTTTTCAGTGCAACATACTGTGAACTACTACATTCTCTACTACTATTCAGAAATAGCATTTTATTAAATAGATTCAGATTAAAGATTGCAAAGTGCATCCAAAGAGTTGGAACCAGAGATTTCCAGGTTTAGAGTTGACGCTAGCTTATTTTTCTGGCATGATATTTGCAAGTCTTTTAGCTGCTGGTGAGCAGAATATCTGAAAGAGTGTTGGACAATATATTCAGTGCAGTTTTGATTTAAGTAAAAAATGATCAATCTGTTTACTGTTAAGAGCTAGAGAAGGATCACTGGTTTAATAATTACATTTGCCTTCCCATTTATTTATATTGGAATGTTTTAGTAAGAATCTTTATTGTGAATAATGCTATGGAACTTTCAGCTAATCATGGGTATTTTATTTTGAGAAATAAAGACAAATCTGATAAGTGGAAAAAGCTGTCTCTTGTATACTTTTGCAGTAATATGGTCCTGGGTCTGTGTTTCAGATTTTTGGCTCTTGATCATCTTGTCTTTCAGATAACTTTTGTGTTCTTTTTTCTGCTGAGGACAGTTATTAATCTACCTGTTGTTTCCACATAGCTACTTCCCACTAGTTCACCATCTATATGCAAATTAAACATGGTAAACATTAAAGATTTAAACATAAAACCTAACACCATAAA